>JTDE01004391.1:14619-38182 GCA_014338405.1 Paragonimus skrjabini miyazakii
ACATTGGCCTCTAAGACATCCGAATTCGGCCGGTTCAGAAGGATTCTCGCAAGCATCTTGCTTGTGCATCTCAGCAGACTGGTACCCCGATGGCTGTCAGGACAGTGCTTGCTACCCTTACCTTAAAACAAAGTTACTATCACAGCATCCTTGAAATCTCGTGGTATCACCTCGTGCTCCAAGATGGAGTGAACCAGCTGGAGCAGTGCAAGTTCCAGCACCGGTCCGTCATTCTTCAGGATTTCACCTGGCAATCCATCCTCGCCTGCAGCTTTTCCATGGCGGCATTGTTTGATCGCCCTCTGCAACTCTAGCAAATTCGGAGCTAGAGCAAGTGAAGATTTTGTGTCCTCTTGTGGCAGGCTGTTCACGGTAACCCAATCAATGGTAGCAGGACGATTTAGTAGGCTACCAAAGTGTTTGCGCCAGACTTTCATTATGTCCTCTGGCTGGGTGCATGAACAACCGGTGTCCACATCTACCAGTGCTTTAGTAGACGGAATAGATGGGCTTAATATCGCTTTGAGCGAATCGTAGAACTCCTTATGCTGTCGACGATCTGCAAAGCTCTGCATCCACTCACCCTGCTTCATCCACCAGTTGTCCTTGATTCCGCGGATACGCTCGGCCAGTTGACGGCGGATACTCCGGAACGTCGCTTTTTTCGCTTCATTGCCCCGGGTCCACTGTGGGGGCAACAAACGCGGTATTCTTCTCTCGTACCAGTTCGGCGATAACCGCGTTGTTGTCGTCGAACCAGTCCGGACGTGTCTGGAGTTTGAGACCGATCATCTTGGTGGCTACCGCCGTGATTCCTTCCTTGATGAATTGCCACATACCCTCAGGGATAGTGGATACAGGGACTTCGTGCAGACAAACGGCAACCGCATACTGGAAAGCAGTCTTCGTCTCAGTTTTCCGATCGTTTGATATTCAACCTTTGCCGTTGTCGAGAAGATCTGCAATAAACAGACTTGCGTACATGGATAGATAATTTAGTCCTGACCAGCCTATGATCTGTGCTACATTCAGCGCCGCACGTCACTCGCCTGATACGCACCTCACGAATTTCACGCTATCGCACAAGCACGTATTCAAGCAAGTGGTGATGACCGCTTCGTGTATGGGTCCACGTCGAGATGTCGCTCGCATCCATCTGGAATCGGGTGTTCGTGATAGCCAGCTCGTGAGTAGCACACAGGTGGAGCAGACGATCACCGTTCTCGTTCACTGAACCAATGTCGTAGGGTCCGATGACTCCTAGCCAAGCTATCGAGTGACTCAAACGTTCAAGTTACATAGAACTGGTATTTTGTGTCATCAGTGTGACACATAGTTGGACCATAAACACTACCAACTGTGGCACATTTACCTCGACCGAGTCGCAGCCGCATAGACATCATTCGAGGGCTGATGCCGTGCGGTTCGCCTATCATCAAAGCGTTGATGCGATCAGCGACTGCAAAACAGACACCATGCTCCCGAGCACCGTCTGTCGGGTAACCTATCCAGTAGAAGGTGGATTCGGCACCTGCCTCCCGTAACTTACATTGGTCCACAAGCCTTGTCTCGCTCAGGGCTGCTACATCGATCCCATAGCGACGCAGTTCCATCGCGATCAGCGCAGTGCGCCGTTCTGGCCGTCCGCTAGAGCTGCATCGATCCAGCAGCGTGCGCACATTCCATGCTCCAACACAGAGCGTCTTGCGTCCCCTGGCCTGTTTAAGGTTGCTCTTCGGGCTAATGAAACTTGAGTGAGCATTATCTGCTCGGAGATTAATATTAGTGGGAAAGTATGAGGATGAGTGATTGGCAGTAGCATATTTTCGCCTATCTACCCTGCCATGTGCAGTAGGTAGGGCGACCCGGTTTATCCTGCGCGACAGCCGATACGTATGATATTTAGTTTATTTTGTGTCATCATGGTTTATGTGGGCTTCAGGTGTTGTCAAGACGCCCAGACCTAGACAGGAGAGTGATTAGGGCTCTCAACTAAAGCCTTTGGCTCAAAAGCCTGTATCGCAAGGCAGCAGGTGACCCACATGCACACATACGCATCAACATCAACCACCTAGAACAGGCTCGACGGTCACAACCCAAGACATTCGGCAAATTCACACAGAGATAATACTGCACTGTAAAACCGATCACACATACACGGAATCAGATCAGTCAAAAAAGAAAATATCAAACCGAACCAAAACACAAAACACTGAAACCATACACAATGAACGCATCACAACGAAGGCATCTACCTTTAGTCTGGCTGCTCCCCTTTGTCCAATCTGCAACGACCGCAGTCGCGCCTAGCACAATCCGCCGAATCAAAACAGCGCACAAGCCTGACCACCACGCCAAAGTAGCAGAAAAGTTTAGGTAAGCACACACAAACATGCACTGAGCTTTACACTCATGTTTACAGACCTTTGCTTGCCATCACTGAAATTCCAGTGTCGATTCTCAACCAATACGGGAGTTGTCAAAGCTTATTTTGTGTGTACTCCTGACGAGGTGATTTAGTTAGTTAACAGATTTCTCGCAGAAATCATGCTACATCTTTACCCTGGCTAATTGGGGTCAGTGTATAAATGTTCCGATCTGTTAATTCGCTGTAATCCTCTTATTGGTGATGAGTATAACACCACTACCGTCCTCGGTTAACAAACGCAAAGCAGCGGATTGATAATTTCTGCTACTGAACGACGGATTTTGAGGATACGGGTGTGACTAAATTGGTTTGTCTGAATTCCTCGGGTCTTCCCATGCTAGAAACCGGTGTCAAGTCTAGATGGGGACATTAAGAGGAAAACCAGCCAAGGCTGCCTTTGATGCCAAGGGTGAGGGATCAGTTCTTTAAGAAAAGAGGTCGACGAGTTACTCGCGGACATGTAAGTAAGAATGGCTTTGAAAAATGTTGCCATGGTAAAACCCAGGTATTCAGTGTGCAAGTTATTCTAATAACTCGCACTCTGTCGATGCTCGGTTCACTGCTGCAGCGTCTACATGATGATGACAACGCCAAAAACGAAAGAATCTCCGTGCGATGAAGGAGACGCAAGACAACTTCAATCTCAAGGTTTTGGTATGGTTCGCCATACACAATATAACACTGTCGGGCGCACACATTTTCGAGGGTACACTCAGTAAGTTCGCGTACACTGGGCTGTTGCTCGAATTCTTACTGTAGTGTTGGGAAACTCTAGATCTTATGTGGCTTGGTTAAAAATCTTTCCAACAGAATCGGGCATCTGTCCGGTCCACGAAATCTGTACACTACTAGTGTGATGGGGACCAGCGATCGTCGCATACTACTCGCATCTCCACTACTCAGTAGTGGGGCGACAGCATGGAGTTTGTCGTCAAAATAGCCGCGGGAAAAACACGGGAAGAAACATCACACGAATACGACAGTGCGGTATGTCATGGAATAGTTCTGGCTACACAAAGGAGCTGAGCATTAGCGTCTGTGACAGTTGGGACCTTCTGGGACGATTGCCATATGCAGATGAGTGTTTTTGTTTCTTGTCTTATTTGAACACCTAACCCGTGTTAGTTTCCTAAATAAACAACCTTTGCACCATCCGTGGTCTTGGCTCACACCACTAGCTGGGTAACGTATTTCCAAAGAGGTAGGTTAGAAGGTTGTTTCATAGCTTCCAGAATCTCTTCTTTTGACCCCTCCTGAATATCTTCACTGGATTCGATGGAAGGATGTCATGTGTACGCAACAACGGCATTATCTACAAAAAGTAAAGGATGATATTATTGCTTCATAACACACACATTTAGAACAAGCAAACATGTTCAATTATACACCATGAAGGACAGTGCATAAATGTGTTGACGTTCGTGGACAAAACTATCAGCATTTTCCGTAACTGCCCATCAGTTGCTTTTATGGGAAAGTGTGTTCACCCAACTCAGGGTGACATTGTCGGATTATTAAGGCTAGAAGCCTTACTGCCTAAACTTGCTTCATTTTCTTGTTTGATGGCGGAGGTTAGAGAATGTATTACTTATTTTATTGATTTAAATTGTACAGCGTAAATGTATGTAAGCATACGGTAAGAACATTATGTCTGTTAATAGTAGAATGACTGTGAGTTTTTGCTACTAAAAATAACCAAAGGTGAGGCTTTTTTACTCTTCACATAACTGAAGGCAATATAAAAGTTTCAGCTTTCCTAACTAAAATGTGAGGAACAATCTCTCAGCACTTATGCTTTTCAATGGGCAACTTTGTTTACTGTAATATAACTGACTTCTTCTAATCGTAGCGCATATACTAAAGCAATGTGTCAAATAGCCTCACAACTCATGAAAGAATGAATTAGGTGGTAACTCAGGACGATGGGCCACGTGGACTATGAAAGCGTGCTTGAAAATCCAGAATGTTCCAATGGAAATTTCCTACGACTAGCGCCACACTCTCCAATGTTCAGTCATTTCTAGGGCGTGCAAGGTGTAACCAAGCGCCGAGTAGAGCAACTAATGTGAGGAAGATATGAACTCATACTAGCCGCTGTGCTTTGTTAAAGTGATTAGTTGTTAGGTGCGGTCAGTTCGACTCTCCAGCAGGTGCCTCCAGTAAAATATTGACATATAGCAACATACTGATAAGCAGCCGGAGATTTTGTTAGTTTTAAGTTGAACTTCATCCACATTTAATCGCAACCTTCGCATTCAGAAAGACTTTTTCGGTCGTGTCTAATGTGAGGTCAGTGGCGCAGTGGTCGACACGGATGCCTCATGAAAGTGTGGCTGGAGTTCAAATCTCGACCGTGGCATTACTGACGAGCTCTACTGATGGCGAAACTCGAGTCTAGTGCTTCTTTCCGAAAGGGACCGACTGGAAAATCTGCGACGATGCGACAGCTGCGATCAATTGTGGGTGATGTTCAACTTAAAACCAACCAAATCCCCGAATACTCATCAATAATCTAAAATATCGCCTAGCGGGTTTAATGAAATCGGAGATTACGACCTGTCTCGGATGTCCTAATCGCGGAGTTATGGATTGGAGTTAGCATACAGTAACTGTCTCCTATCGAGATGATCGGGCAACCGGATCATTACTGACAAGCGAAAGTGGTTGAGTATTCACATATGATAATTCGGTCGTGCCTAATATGAGTTCAATGGCTCAGTGGTTAACACGGTTGCCTCATGAACAGCGTGGCTGGAGTTCAAGTCCAGACCGTGATAAGCATATATCAGATTGTCACGCCGAGCTCTGTTGGTTGGAATTTTTACAGTCTTGAGGTGCTTAAACTATATAAACAGTTGGAAAGAAAGGTAAACTACGTAGTCACTAAGAATGAGCTGTGAAACGGGTCAATTTAGTCCATATTTGGTGAAGAGTGAAATAAATGGGTGAAGGTCACAAGTAGGGTCAAGTGAGAAGCGATGGCATTTCTCATTGAACAAGTGGACGTTCGGTATTGAGAGGTAAACGAAAACGTGATTTAGCAGTTCAACTGATTTGTGTATGGTGATACCGTCACTGGTTCGAATCCAGCTGTAACCCAAATTTTTCGCAGATGGGTCTCACCTGAACAACGAATTTTATTAATCAAGCTGAGTGAATGAACGCGTAACATAGTGAACCGACTGTGAGGTAGGATTGAATTCATAAGTGCGCATAGGAGAAATACAAAATATTACACGTTCCTACAACGGATTTTGATGTCATTTAGAACAGCATCAAACTGTGTAGTGTAGAAATTCTCAATAGAACTGATTAACAAAGAAAAAAAATTGAAATAACCTTAGGCTAATTACAACTGGCGGCTGATCAGGTTTTTCAAAGGCTACCTCCCAGAAAATGCTACTGAAATGACGCAGATAGATGATGAATATCCAGTGGTTGATTTCTATTGTGGTTCGTTTGTCTGGTTCGTCATAATGCACCGGTTGACACATTCATGTATAGTCAACCACTTTCTCTGTCCTCCATTGTCTCGCCCAGATATCGTATTGGAATGAGAACGATTACGACCAATCCACCCTCAGTCGTACTGTTCTGATAGTACCGTAGCCAGTAGGCTTCCACGCCACTCCCAAGAAGCGGCTTGTCTCACCCGAATCACCCCTAGGCCATCTAAGGCCAGAGTGGACTTGTGATGGTTAACCACCTACCCCGAACACTGTTCACCCAAACTTGGACACCGCGATCAGTCGATTACTCTGGGTATTCCAACCTAGCTTCATCTGTTACACAACCATCTCGCTTGTCTACTGCCCTAACACTCGGGAAGGAGCTTGCCTGCTTACTCACTTTATCCGACGTCTTGAATGTCGACGACCGAAAACTAAGCTAATCCTAATGGATCCTCCATAGATAGACTGTCAGAGATGTTCATGTGCGTCCTATGTCGTACAGGCCCACCCACGCGTTCAATGATCATTGCGTACGTGTTAGCTTGATTCCCCATCACCTTAGAAATTGGTACAGGCAAACTGGCTTCGGTTGTCTTTTGCACAGGGCGGATCCACTTTATCTCACTCCGTAGGAACCAAGCCATCCCTGTGTAGGTCAGCCAACTCAAAAGCACTTTAACCATTTGATTCCGTTCTCCGCTGAAACCTAGAGAAATCCCTTGGAATATTTCAAATGGACACCAGGACGCGAATCTCAGATCGAGGCATATTAAACTGGCAAAGTTACACAATCATCAAGCCCTAGTGAAATTTTAGGTTCACTTAGAAGTATCTTTACGATTATTGGCTATAGACATGTATTCAGTGAGGTCAGAAGTTTTCCTAATCCGAATTGCAACAATTTCTAAATTCAGATGATTTTCTCCGAATTAGACGTTACAGAAGCACTTGTTCTCAGCGACAGGTCACAAATCTTTTATAGATAATTTTCTGTCAGTGCTGAATTCATCACTTGTTTACACCTAACTATCAGGTGGGAGTAGGGCTTTTATGAAACGATATAAGAGGTGACTGACATTGCCATGTATGCTTACTGTTGAACAGCAGCTGCTCCGGAACTGTGTCTACTGATCAAAGCATTTCTGGAAAGACAAGTTTAAGTCTCACTTGATTTGGTGCAGCCAAACATTTGCTGTTGGTGTGTTCTGACGCTGGCTAGAAGACACACTTCCTGGCGGATACTGTCAGTTTGTGTTGTGGCTTGATGTGTTTGGTCGGACTGTGACGATGCGTCAATTCCTATCTAAAGAGTGAATGAATGAGCAAGATCGGTTTTGGTCACCACATTTTGTGAGCTTGTGGATCAGCAAGTAGGTTCAGTAGGAAGTCGTGCGTTATTTTAGATGGTACTTTTGCTACTTACTACTTGGCAGTAGATGGTGAATTTCTCGTTTATTCATATTACTTCGTTCACACATCGGGATATCTGGATATTACTTGCAAGAGAGTGTATCTGAGCCTTTGCATATTAGGATTCACTGTGAACCACTGATGTATTGCTGTCCATGGTGATGATGATTCAGTGGTGCCTAATATGTGACGAATGTGACGATGAAGGATGCAATTTCCTCAAGAAAGAATGGCTGAAATTCAGATCCTTACCTTGACAAGAATAAGTACTACTGATAGGCTCTAACAAGAGAGGTACCCGAATGTAACGTTACTTCTCAAAGGGGACTGGATAGAAAGCCCATGGAAAAAAGAAAGCTGCGATCGAGCGTGAGTGATGTCCACGTTCTATTCTGTTTTCCGTACTACATACCCGTACTTACCCAACACTGAAAATAACCGACGATGTATTCTGTCAAAACCGGCGGTCAACTTTCATTAGATTGTGCAGAGATGAAACTTTAAAACAAAAGGCAAAAATAACGGACTGCTTGGTTTACTGCTTGAGTACTAGGAACATAACAGAGCGTTAGTGTTTAGTTAACAATGTAAGACAAGATTAGTGAAAAGACATGGAGCACTATGCACATACGGTTGAGACCACCTGTTTCCGGATCAGCCGTTCTCAGCGACTGAAGCCAAAAGGTGCAGCACACAAGCTTCGCAACAAGTGGCTTACACTGGACCATTTGTGGTTCCACTCACTCACCTTGTATTCAGCACATATCAGAAGGAGTAAGAAATGGATGGGCAGATGATAAACGAGTTTCAAGGATCTAAGCTAGGAAAAATGAAATTGGAAACATAAGACACAAGCTGTGTATCATCACAGAAGAATAGATTGGCGCACTTTACAGAGTATGGAAAGACTGTAATTTACATTTGGACTGACAGCCAGACAATAGCCTTCACCAAGAAAACGGAAGAGAAGAAAGATTAACAAGTCATCATAATTCACGTTTCCACAAAGAAGAACGAGTGGTTATGGGTTCGTTGACTGTCGCGAAGCGAAACACAGATAAATGTATATGTAAGTATAATCATCTCAGCCTACTTGCATGTAACGCACTAGCCGTCATCCGGTTATCGGTGCTCAGTGAGTACGCTTTTATATCACTGGCCTCGGATCCGCGATGCGCGGGCACTGATCGCTTGTTCACCTTGCAGCATCTTTGCGTGGGTGGGTCGTTTCTTGCTGATCACTGGTGTGATACATTGAACAAGATGTTCGGTTTGTATGCTGATTCATGCTGCTGTTTTCACTTTGCACCTGCCCTTGCATTTAGAAATTGCTCGCGCTTAGTCTACGCATTTCAATATACCAGCTGCTTTGGCGACTATCTTTTGGACTTATGGGATACAACACTTGCCAATTTGGGCGACCAACCTTACCGCGGTTGCATTTCTCATAGTGTCAAAAGGTCATGTCACAAAGACGTAAGACGCATGATATTCCTTTCTGAACCCGGAGCTTGAAATCAAGCCCACGGATGTCCGTTCGAATGCCATGTGGAAGATGCGTACGGTGGTGAATCGGCTCGGCTATGAACTGCCGGAACGCCACATCGCATTGAACACCATGAAATTGATCATCTGTGACACCGGTGTTGCAGTCTTAGGCGAGACAGGACCTGAAGATCGAGATAAACTAAGGGAGGCAGGCGCTAGGCATACCTTCCACTGGTTAGATTACTCAGTAGAAGGTGCTGGGAAACATGATGCCCGACCTTACATCGTTGATTCCGTCAGTGGAAATGATGATCGTCTGCCCCATGTATGTGCTACTCACGAGTTGGCTGTCACAAACACCCGAGTGTAGCTGAGTGCGAACGATAACATCACCTCGACTTACCTAAGAAGCAGTCATTCATCTTTCTCTTCCCTCTCTTCCTTATCATTATCATTGCCATCATAGCGACTTGGGCTGGACTAGAAAGATACTGCGGCCCGGACCGCTGCTCATCTCATCAGTGAGGGGAGATATCCAAAAAATGAAAACTTTACTGGAAATTTAAAACAGTTATCTCCCTTCGACAGTTTTAGCAAAAACCGTTAGATCAGGAAAACTGGTTGATTTCGTATTGACTCGTTAGTATCAAGTTTACGATAAAATAAAACGGTTTTTTATATATCTAACACTTAGGGGGTTGGGATGGTTAGTCGATCGGTGGGTTGGATAAAGTCACTAAGACAAGAGCAAGGTCAAGCTCACGATCAGTTGATTCTGAACACACAGGGCCAGCTTCAGTCGATTCATTGCGACAGCCTCAGAAGATCGCAGGAATCTTGGATTGGGATGACGTAATAGGATTCTGAGTGCAGCGATGACGTGACCAGTGGTCAAGATGTTAAAAGTCAACAATAAAAAATCAAGCGGAAGAACCAGAAATGTTATGGATGCAAGTACTTCGTTGACTGTAGCGAGTTATCATCTCAAATAGCGCTTCTAGCCACTGATTTGAATGATCACCAAAACCCCATCCAGGCAGACGATACCTACCTACTTCACCCAGTTGAACAGTCCGTGCCTTTATATTTCATGACCACCTTGTTGCTTGACGATCACGCGGTTTTACCCAATTGTAGTTGATCTCAGTATATGTTGTCAAGCACGGAAATCGTTCAGCTGGTGTGCGGCGGAGTACATGACCTAACCATCACAGAATATGCAGCGTGGATAAGTGGCTACTTGATAGCCTATTCCGAGTGTTCCGAAATAAGTGCTGGCGAACGGCCTTACTGCTCACACAATGATGCGGTGATTACTGTTTATTTCATTGTGTGATCCTGAAACACTGCGACGTTTGCGAGGTCCGCAAGTTATGTGCGCAGATGAGTGTGGCATGAGACATAGACTGACGAGGATCAAACTGTTTATTCAAGTTTGCGATCCCCATTTGCTTCAAGGGCGAAAAATTGATGTTTTTCTACCGGAGGTCTCGGATACAAGGATTGTTCTACAGTGAGCACTGTCCGTTCCTCTCAAGGTCGCACCTCTATCGTCTACCCTGGGGGTAGGTGATGAAATCCTAAGAAGGAAATTATGTAGATGATCACCAAAATAATTGGCACTCAGTTTCAGAAACGACCGGACTGGTTCAGTGACAACTATGCAATAATCTTGCATCTGGTGCGAGAGAGGAATGAAGCGTTTATTCTTTCCACAGTACATATAAGCTATGGTGACGAAAATATCACATAAAGTGAAGTTAATCGTCAACTCAGTGGACGGATTTGCGGAATCAGGGACTACTGGTGGAAAAAGTTGAGCTGACATGGATCTGTGTTGACCACCGACAATGGAAGGTTTTCTATGGCTCGCTTAAGGTAGTTTTTGGTATATCCGTCCACTTTCCTAATACATCAGCAGATGGCACTTCTAGCGATTCGCACACGCAACCGAAGGAAATCATAGGGTTTTGAGGCAAGTTCTGTGGTTGACTACTAACCCGACTATCTACCACTGACTGGGCGACCGCGAACAGTCTGCTAAAGCAAGATATCAAAGCATCACTTGTTCCCGACCCGAATGTAGAAAAAGTGTGGGTGGCTATGGAACAACTGCTGAATGGAAAGACCGTAAGCGAACATGGAGTACAACGGAGACTTCTGATGCACTTCGGTCCAACTTTAGATAGGGGTTATGCTCCAGTTGGCTCAATTCATATTTAAACATAACCCAACCCAATGAGATTTAAAAGTCGCTCTCATTGTATCTTCATTTAGAAGTGAGGGAGTAAACAGTGCATTGACAACTGTCTAAGACTTAGTTTATCGTAATGATCTGAAAAGGATCTAATAAGAATCCTGTTCAGTCAGCCTAGTTCGGAAGATGAATGCTCCCGAGAGGCCACATGGATTTTGGATGAGTTGCAGAATTGTTGACGTGGTGTTGGATAGTCGACAGTTCCTGCAGATATGCCATGAATGCAACTAGCTGTCGTATAGTGTTCAGTGGATTTTATCATGACTTTTTACAGTACCTAGTAAGTTTGGATATCCAGACAACTTCGTTAATGCCGCATGAGGGCTTCAAAGAGAGGATGGAGTCTTGTGGATGATTTTGAGATCATTGGTGAGTAGTAGGGGATTTTGATTTTCATATAGATTGAACATCACCCACAATTGATCGCAGCTGTCGCATTCCCATAGACTTTCCAGTCACTGACGTGAAGCAGAACTTTGTCACATGCTGACTTATTTTGTTTGTGTTTACCCACAATGTCAACAGATGATGGCATTCAATTTAAATATCTCATGAATGATCGTCTTTTAAAAATTCAACAGTTCGGCGTCCCTAGTCAGTTTCGTAGCTTAACCATATGCAAGCCTCTGTTTCCAGATGATAGACCACTACGTGAATACAGCAAAGAGGAAAATGTCAGCTAATGACCAAGGCCTTTGTGACTACGACAACCACGCTTGGTTTGGACATCAACATAGGTAAGATACTTTCTTTCTTTCAGTATTCTTCAGGCGGAGGTGTTGTGCCTACGCCTGGAATCCGCATCAGTGGAGACGCTGTAGGTAGCTGTGTATACCTCTCTTACTTGGATAGCGTTCTATCAACAGATCTTTCTGTGAACTGCGAGTTTGAGGCCTGGGTAGCAAAGACTGTCAGTGCTTTTCGGACGATCTGAAAGTCATGTCTGGAAAAACCGCAGCATGACGGTGGCCAATAAGCCACTTGTCTGTTACTCAGCGGTGCTGTCGACGGTATAGTGTGGCAGTTAGACTTGGACATTGTATCAACAGACTGTGCACTGTCTTGGTCGTTTCCATTTGAAATGTCTAAGACGTATTCTGTGGCCGGACATGGTTCCGAACACTGGGGTACTTCGGCGAGCAGGTAGAGATGGGATTGAAGCCATGTCAACACTCAGTCACCTTCGTTGACTAGGGTATGTTCACAGAATGGACAACGAATGGATTCCGAAACAGATGCTGTACGGATAACTGAACTAAGGTAAGCGAAATCCTGATGGTCAGAAATACCGATACCAGGATGTTACCCAGGTAAGTCTTTCGCATTGCAATGTCGCTTTGAGATATTGGGTGGGCAGCCTCGAGTCGAACAGTCTTGAAGAACACTAATCGGACGGGCGTCCGAAATTTCAATGATAAACATTTGCGCCACCGTGAGTTCAAGCGCGGTATGCAAAGGAGTTGAAGGTGTTATAATTCGTGGTGTTATGAATTTACAACGTCACGATGAGTGCGTTGCCCATCTGAGTTTGATAGGTCGCCAACCTACACACAGCACGCTGTCACTGCAAGACTTGATCTGGGAAGTTGTTTATTACAAGGCACCCATCACATGTGTGGGAACGTATTCAACAACGAACGCAAACACTATTTTTCACGACTCCCGTGTATTCATATACTTGACAGTGGTGCAGCCACATTCTCTTTTGTGAAGTGTCACGTATAGTGCGTATACAGGTTTCCAGTAATCGCTTCTAATCCCTGGTCTGGCGTTAAGACCTACCCTTTAGTTTCCGTGTGTACCAGTCGTGCTATACTACTCACAAACGAAGCTGCAAGTTATGCAGCAATACTATCAGGAATACAATAATATGAACTTTTATACTGAATTGCTTCTTGGCTTAGATCTTCAATATCTTTCTTTCTACCTCAGACCTTATGTAATACTCTGAATTAGGGACTTCGAATAGCCCTAGAAATCGTACTAGGATTGAAACCTCCCACGCAAGTAAAAGACCTCGTACTGGTTGCAGTAAGCAGTTCATATTCGTGAGACAAGAAGCCGAATTTATGGATGCACAACAGTATTCAAGAAATCATATTCACTCATCGGCTGATCATATGGACACATACAAAGTCACAAACTGAACGTTAATTGGTGCAATACGGAACAAAGGAACACACGAATAACAGAAGGCGTAACATTGAGAATGTTTGTCCAATTCTGATGCAGTATCTTCAACACGACGTTTCGATTGGTCCCTTGTTAGATTTTCTATTGTGTGGGGGTTTGGATAAGCGGTGAATCTAGTAGATTTTCAGCACACGTTGCCACTGAAGTCTCTTTATTTACGTTTCTGAGATTAAAGGTTTTACTTTCGTGCTAGCTTACCAACTGAGTAAAATACACAGGTCCCAACATGTGCACATCCTACCCTCAACCACCGTTGAAGGCAAGTTTTGATCTAATAATTTTGTGTTTTAAACGCATAAGCTCCAGAGACACTTTAGCCATCAACGGAGGACCACCGTGAGCGCGATTACTAACTGTCCGTTTCACCCTGTTTGTATACTCCATTAGCAGCACTGTTAATGATTGTGTTCAGCCAGCCTACAAAACACGAGTGACTAAATAGCGGGTAATAAATAATGTTTCCGAATGCGGTTTTCATTATACCAGGTTGACAACCAAGTAGCATTCTGGTGTTTCAAGAGGAAAAAATCTTTACATCCCTTCAGACCGTTCATCCGAGAAATCTCCATGGTTTCTACGTTTTGGTCAACCGCCATCTTTAATACATTCCAATCCATTTGGCCACTGCTTTTTCTTCGGACCTGTATAGGTTACGTCATGAACACACATTCCCACCACATCATGAGAAAGAGTCAGGATCGCACATACGCATAGCGGTATAAAAAGTCTCAACCGATTTGAACAGTTCCGCTAAGTAAGACTGAGTCAAGTGGTTTTTTTCTTCTTTCTCACTACGGAGGCGCCCTGGGACGGTCACGGGGCGGGCACCCTGACACTCTAGTTTAGTTCACTGTGCTGTTACAATATGCGCAATTCGTTTATGAATTCCACCTACTAAGCAGTTACAATAACATTATAGCCCGAATGTGAGCCATATCATACTAAAAATTGAACGTGAACAATACTATGGTCCGAACCCAGTTGGTTGCATCAAAATATTAACCTCTGAGGGTGATACAATCTCAAACTGATTGCACTATGGTAGATGTGCGCTCATGCTTCGGTTCTATAAGCAGACTATGTGACAAATCGCCTTACACTAAAATAAGTTGACATATCCATAGGCACTATAAAGTGGTCAAACTTTCGATCTCTCAACACCGCCGACACGACATGCTGACACCGCCTGGACGTCTTTCTGAAATATGATAATCAAATTGACCAATCAAAGCGCCGACAAGTGTAGTTATTGTCGAAACTGGTGGAAAATCGGGGTGAAGTCCCGTCCGTCGCAGGAACTCTAGTTAGTGCACTAGGGAAAAGCCAATTGTGTCACAGAAAAATTATTTCACTTTGATTTCATATAGTAATCCCGTTACTGTTATTCAAGGACAAGGCTACTGAACACATCTGTCCGGGAAGTCGCCAGTTCCTCAAAATACTGTTTAACAAAGGGACTAATAAAGTACACTTGAGGATAACTTCCACAGTTGTCATGGTCATGTACTTCTCCGATCTTCACGAGTATCCTCAGCTTTCGTGCCCACTTTTGTTGTAATCTCGACTACATGCCTACACTGCACTATCTGGCTAATACTTTTTGACCTTGCTTTGTTGCTGGTCCCAAACCCCATAAATGTGGACGGGTTTGTGACCATGTTGTATTCGGGCTGAGCGAAATAGAAAGAGGTTCTGTTTGAAGGCCAGTCCTTTCTATTTGTTCATGTGTTAGCCTCAGGTGGTTGGGTTGACCGGGAAGAGACGAATTTGCTACGTATATTGTGTCGTTCACTGCCGTTATTCCGTTATCTGTTTACGCGCCCATAGACCGTAGGGGCGGTTACAACAAAATATTTCCGTCTCCACATACTTGATCACATTTACGGAGATGGGTGCGAAAAGTTATTTATATATTTTAAAAGATTGTATACTGAATGCTTTCGTTAAAAATGATCCCACGACCTTACGCATCTGCCTAGTTGTGTCAGAAAATATCACCAGGTTTAAAATGAAGCAACCTGTCTAAACAAGTAGTTCTATGTTCACGTGCGATTAACTGTTGTGCTAAATAATGCTTATGGTGCATAGTATGATAAAAGATGACTGGCTCCAGAATAAGGAGAGTCTGCTCGAAGAACTGCTAGCATTATTCAAGGACCGCGATCAGTTTGTTCAGGAACAGGGAATAATCACCAATGGAGACAGATCGGTCATCACGAAAGTTTTGCAGAGGAAGTTCATATACCAAATTCGTCTGTTATACGTCGGGATGAACAGCTGTGTTCGGAGAACAAGGGAACTGTACAATTGGTCGGGTATGTACATAACTGAGTGCGAAATTAGCAGAAAGCACGAATTAAGTCAAGTAAAGAAAACGATGCTGTTGAGGTAACTTCCAGAAAGACTCTGCTGACTAGTCGTAGACGACACACGGCGGCAGGTAGCAACTGGTTACGATAGACTATTTGTCGGAATATTTTGAAATTGATGAGCTGAACGGTATCATCAGGAGTATAATCGTCAACAAACCGCGTGCTTAATTTGTTGGCGATGGCATTTGTGTCCGATAATATACATCAGTTTATGTGCTCGGAATTCAAGACTTCTGCAGATAAGTGTGAGTTCGAACATAGAACAAGCAACCCGTAATATAACCAGTCAAACAGAAAGGCTTAAGCTGCAGTTAAGGCTGGCAAAAAGCTGTTGCAGATTTTCTAAGCTTCCGGAGAAGGTCCGTACCTAATGCTCCTAGAAAGAAGAAACCTGCCGACTGAGACCACTGAATACGGCAAAACGGAGGGAATGTTCGGGTGAAGAACGTTGACAAAATTGCCGGTGGCATCTGAACTGTTGTGCAACGAAATACTGAACGAGTCGAATATTCAACAGAACCTACAGCGACGTATAATGTAACGGAAAATGTACTATGATCGCGGAGCTCAGAAACGTACAAACCACGAGACAAAGTGTATAATGAGAATCTGGGACAATGGTGTGGTGATCTAAGATCGTTGGCGTAGGTCACGCGATACTGATGTGGACGATGTAGTGAGAGGATAACGTGCGCTTTGGGGGGCGGATTTCGCCCTATAGAGAGACGTGATACAATCCATGGGGGCTATCAAGAACGAGAAGTGGGCTGACTTATTAAAAGGGAAACGATATGATAAGATTGAACTAGAGCGGCTTTCTCATTAGAGAAAGTTCAGTCAGTCAGAGCTCATGTACAAGTTGCTACAAGCGGAATTAAGGTCGATCGGTGCCAGCCAATAAAGAACGGTGACCAGCTGCTACCTCGACTATGTTTGCAAAAGGTGGTGATTAAAACAAATTGTCTGCACGTATGTTGAAGTTAAAAAACCAAACGGCTCAAGGCAAGATCGTTAAACGTAATAACGAACGGGGCAACGAAGGCGCAACACGTTTGCCGTTCAACAGCACTTTTAGACAACCGCTTCTTTATAAAAATGGCACTGTTTTTCTAACGAATTGAGGTCGCTTAGTGCTGTTTAGACCAGTGTGATATTCTCGACTCAGTAGCCTAGTACGCGACAGTTCGGTATCGTATTCGGCCGTCCAACTGATCAACCAAGAGCTGTATCGGTTGGAAACGGCAAGCAATGTCATTTATGTGACTTACTCAATGTCAACAGTTCGTGACCAGAGCTGAAGAATAGGTAGGGATTCGAATGACCTCGTCTGAAACTGACGGGTCGCTGTTCAATCACCGAACCGTCATGATAAATCGATCAACACACCTCCAATGCATTCATACATGTTCCTTAATCAGCTTGTTGAACTAGTCACGCGCGCATTCAGAACACTTACCTCTACGACATACCAATCTTCATAACCTCTCACCCCAAATTTCAAGGGATAATGTGAACTGTAAAGACGATTATGTTAAGTCGAACAAGGTCAGCACAATGCGGACATTCAAGGCCTGGAACATCAACTGGCAATCAGCGTTCCACATGGTCAGTGGTTCCAACTCTGTCAGCAACTTTGGCGTTGGTATCATCAACTTGTTCATTGTTTTGCATGACTCGACCACGAACGTTATCACTACTCAGGTTGCGTCACATACTTCCACGCGACGCACCAAGATGAATGAGTATTCAATACTATGCAGCATGCTGAAAGATACATTCTGTCTTGACGCCGTCACGCAAGCTAAACAATAGGTTGCCCTACGATGAGGGCTTTCGGATCCAATACTTGTACAGCTTCACCCAGCAAACTAAAAACGAAGGCTTATTCTCACACCAACCCAATCGTACATCACAGACCGCAAGCCTGTTTCAACTGATAAACCACAACAATCACATTTATTACTAATAAGTAGTTTGGCAGATTTGATAATTTAGAAGAGATCCATTTGCGAAAAATCTGGACTTCGGCTGGATTCCAACCAGCTTCCGGCGTGGCTTCGTAGCTCAGCTGGTAGAGCGCTTGGGCATGGTGTTTCTGTCGCTGGTTCGAATCCAGCCGAAGTCCAGATTTTTCGCAAATGGATCTCTTCTAAATCAAATTTATACCTACTATGCTATCCGGATTTTGATAAGCTTTCTGTTAGGGCGTTCATTCTTTTACCGTCCAAAACCGCCTCCGTCCTATATAAAAACTGACTCAGTCTTAATTAGCGTAACTGTTCAGAGAGGTCGGGACTTTTTATACTGCTATACTCATTAGTGACCCTAACTATTTTTTGTTCCGGTAACTATACTATTTGATGTTCCGGGAATGTTTGGTCACTACGCCCCATATAAATACTTTGTATTTATCGCCACACACGTGTCGGAGCGGAATAAAGCTGTTTTTTTTACGTCTTTAGGCTTGTCTTGGGAGCAAATCACGGGTCATCTGCGGTATTTTCGGGACCGAGAATTCCGTGTTAATTATTATCGGGACGGGAATCCGATTTTTATCAAGCGCACCACTATATGGAGAACGCGCCTACGTATCGTTTCGAGGGTTTACAGCATATTTTACATTCTATTATAGTTTTTTATTCACGTATATTCGGTACACTGCTATTCACGTGTCATATACGTAATTTTATCGGCGTTATTCGCCGTCTGATTGTGAGTAACTATTAGCTTAGTAGATGTACGCTGACTACCACACAGGTTTAAAAGCTTTCGTAGAAATTCACTATAACCGGATGACACATTCATCATTCTCAATGGTGAATCTGACCAACGCACGGCCTCAAGTTAAGCTGGTAAAAAGAACATTAACAAGTAATGCCGGCAATCTCGGTCTGTTCTGACACAACCATCCAGTTGACACGCGCGGGATATGTCAACCAAGTATTTGGATATGGTGTCAGTGTTCTACCCTAAGACAGCAGTTCAGACTATGGTCAACGCATATACATAAAATACGTTATACACTAAAAAACGATCGACTACCTCCCCCATCATCACCAATTTCGTTATGAGCAAAATATTGGGAGACCATCTGTGATACGAGTCAACAACCTTCGTCTAGACAGGGACCGGGTACAATATCAATTGCTGACAAATGAAATTGTTAGTAAAACAAAATGATTACGACGTTTTTTTTAAAAAGAAACATTCAAATGAATCAAAGTAGAGTGAAGCTTGGTGCTGTTTATCACACGGACGTCTCAATCTAAAGCTACGCGCAGAATGAGGCCGGACGCAAAACGTCAACAGTCACTTGGAATCTCGACTCGCTCGTGTGCATCATTTCCGAGAATAGGTGATCGCACACATAAGCACGGCAGGACATCGAGGTCTCTGTCGGGAATGCAGGCCGGACACTTTCGGTTGTTAAATCTCGGTATTCATAAGATGTCCTTCCGAATGGAAATGCGTCCAACCTGGAATGAGCTGACAAAACGGTGTTTGTGCTCCAGTATTTGTGGTTGATATTTTGTTAGATAACACTCTCAGTCCTCCTCGGTTCCTTAGGATCAGCCTTGCAGCTTCAAAGGTCTTGCCTAGAGACTGTAACACCAACGTCGGGTTGTTTACTTAAAGGAGTGCACCTCAAGTGAGGGAGTAGACATTTTAAAAGTTAGAACAGTTGGGAGCTCATCTCGACACTAAAAGTCAGACCCAAGGACAACACTTATGAGACTAGACACATCAGCTTCATTTTTCAGCTACGATACGTGTTCGTTGGCGATATAAACTTCCCTTGATCATCAGCGCTTACATCCAATCGCATGCAACGGGGGCCAGAAGGGCTTTTGAACGTGGGAATCGATCAAGTTCAACCACCCAAATCCTGAAAAAGTAGAGGTCCACATAATTTACTACGAACGCCCGCTCATCATTTATTGCACAGCGATATATCGTGTTGATCGTCTGGATGCCGCTCCATTAGTTAACGGCTAAACCATGAAGTACTAACGCCTATGGACAGTGAATTTCGTCGTGAGGTTCAGCCTTTTGTCTCGTATTGGTATTCGGTTATCATTCGCGTCTTGTACAAACGGTACTTGCCTGAGTCAGACTACTTATATTTGAAGTTTATATAAAGTATTACATTATCATTTCGCCATTCTCACAAGTAGATTCGGGACCGATTTGTTTCGACCGCCTTATAGGGACGTTCTTCCGCGAGACACCCAATCAGTGGACGACAGTTCAGTACATCTTGTAACAACTCGTCATGATTCTAATGCCAACTGACGTTCCCAACGAAGTTTCCTCAAGATTACATACTAAATTGCAAGTTTTACTAGACCGAACTTTCTCGACTCTCACAGATCTGTTGGCTACGTTATCTACCATTCGTCGACCACTTCGCGAATGACCATATGCTTACAAATGGCCAAGTTTGCCCGTAATATTCGTTTGGGGTTTCTCTTTATCAGCCGCCTACTTCTCTCTTTGTGAGTTATATGTTGGATGATATAATTATGCCCATATGAAGGTCGTTTTGGCCGCCATACTGAATCTGGACACTTTCTGCTTATGTTCGACCACTGACGGCTGAAAACTCTTGCAACGCACCACTTCGAACGTACGTGACATTTCATATTGATTCCGTATATCTACACTTATGCATTTACTGATATCTATGTATGTATAAAAACACTACCGAGCTGTTTGCGATCGTTATCAGTGTGATTTTACCTCGAGTTGTTAAATTCTAGCGGTATCCAGGTGACCTCTGAAGTAAAACGCAGAGTAAACTCTACATTGCCTGTCATACTCAATTCAGATCGTTATCATTATCTGCGAGATACATAGATTCAACTGCATTCATCTGCTTTCCGTCATAATCAGTGGATCTACCTGTGTAATCAAAACAAGGTGTAACGATTATCCATAGGGAAATTGACAGAATATTGCAAGCGATATGACAAAAACCGGTTACATACAATGCTTTGAACTACTATGTCAGGAGGGAACAGGCTGGAACAGCGGCGCCCGAAAGTCGTAGAACAAGATGATTTATTAACCCCCAGTATAACCCGATCGATAATGATAGAGAAGACAGAACGTTGTGTGGGAAATTCTTGATAAAAATGGAGTGTACAAGAGAGGAAGAAATGACAAAGGCGACATTAAACGAGGGCGAACGAACGAGCGCCATGTCAGGCAAAAGGATTATCACGATCAACCGAAGTCAATTCCGTTTCTTCAATAGATGTGAAATTGAGGAAATGCGAAGGTCGATGAATCCGATGATAGAATTTTTTCGGTTTCAACGGTTGTAGTTCGTATTTCATGTTGGGATCATGCCGGACGCCTAAAGATAAGAAAAGTGGGAATAACAGTATCATCGACTGAAAACTAAGTACGGTGGCCAGCAGATATCCATCATAATGGCAAACTAACAGGCGCAGGATACTCTCCAGACATTTTCAGGGAATATGGAAAGTGTCCAGTATGAAGAGACAGCAGACTCATTAAGTGGCAGCTAACATGCATACTACTCACCAGGGCCTGTTGACCCAGTGACGGCGTACAAATGTTCTCCAAAGTCCCCTACTTGATTATAACCGACACTCCTAAGTGGAGCAGTTTGTGTGTATTCAGGTCATGTGTCGGATCGCACGGCTTGTCGCAATCCAATTAGCCAGTTCTCTCAGTGGCTAGCGAAAGTTTCTTATTTACCAATCTATCAACTGTGTTTTTGTCCGGTTCGATAACGGTTTTGGTAACTTTGCTAGTATCGGAAACAATGGGACTCTCTTTATCCGGCTGAGTTGTCTTGGTAGTCAGTTTGTTCCCTTTCCGATAGCTCATCTCTGTTGAATTATCAAAGGCAACGCCCGAAAATGCTCAACCAGATAGTTGCCGAGACAGGCAACTTTAACTGAAACGGTCGTCAGTTTTACGATCCCGATGGTTGCTCAGATGTTCCGATCACAAAGACGCATCCGTGCCAACAGTCAACGTCCATGACATCAGTCTTCCCTATGAGCTGATCCACTGCACATAACCGTTAATGGGGGTCACTTTCTCCCCTTGATAACAATCACCCGGCTGGCTAAGTCGCGGTAAACCCGTGCGATCCGACACGTCCTAAATACACACAAACGCCCCCTACTTACAGATATCGGCTGTAACCAAGTAAGGGACTTCTAGAATCATTCGTAGACAAACCATTTCGTGTCCTATATGGTGCGACCGGTGGAAGGGCAAGTTCCGTCTGAAATACCATACAGTGCAGTTAACAAAAACCGTAGTTACTAGAATGCTACGGCTCGAAATAGTAAACACGACTTAGTATCTCAAAACGAACCTCGTCATTGACAAGTAAATTCAGCCACTCGTTGCCGGTAAAAAAAATTTTATTCCGAAAGCCTTAATCAACCAAAGGCCTTTCTCATGAAACGAAACCATCTGTGAAATTTCCCGACCAACTGAGGGTAGGAAGGTTGACGTAAATGTAGAGTTGTTATTGAATCAAAGAATCGATTTCCACTGCTTTTTGACATCAATTTGTGGTATCGATTTGATTCACAAATCTTCAGCGAAGATTACCTACATCAAACTGTCGCTATTGTGTTCGCCGTATGAACATGAGCCTGCATTTCAGTCAAGTACTACCGTTTGCAGATGAACATCCACAGATTGGGAGATGCCTTGTTTCGGTATTATGAAAGGTAACAGCAGTTAAGGGGATTCAAAATGTAGAGGTGGCAAGACAGAAACCGCGGATGCGACCAGTGGGTGACAGAAAAAAGGTACAAGGCGCCGAAAATAGAAAAGCAGACAAGCGTAATTCAGGAGATTCAAAAAGAGCAATTGAGATAGGTAGCATCCGTGTGCTGAAGACGTATAGACGTCTCACACAGGCAGAACCATGCTTTCTAAGTAGTTGGTAGTTTAAGCCCAGGAGAACGACTGGACTGGAGTATCAACCGTACAGAGATAAGCCAATTGGAAGATGACGGTGGTCTTAAATAGGAAACAATTCAGTGTCAATTACGTAAAGGTGTCGGTTGTATATAAATCCACTACATAATCCAGATGCAGCAAGGTGGTTAAATTAAACTACTGAAAACGCTCCAGACAATTTGAAGCACTATTCTTGTGACAATGAAAATCTAAACACTGCAGATAACTGTGATCAAAGTGCACATAAAAATGAGCTTACCCATGAAGTTGTAATTCCAGGAACTTTGTGGGGGGACCATGAAAAATCCAAGAAAACGATCCGATAAAAGCATTTGTACTCGTTCGTAATGGCTTGGGAGATAGCCCTTTGGGTTATTACCTTTGTCAGTGTTCTGTCGACCCCATTCATAACCACCGGGAGTCAATTTATGAGCGCACAGAGATACAGAACCAGGCGTGAAACTGCACGTGATTACTATAGTTTTCTCGCCGTCCTGCTCCGAGAATATCTTGGCGTGTGTAGTAATATCCTGTGAGAGAACAAAGAAGCATGAATGAAATCAAAAAAGCACTTTCTAAAACAAGTCTGAGAAATTTCTGCCAGTTTTACACCTAAGTGATTGTGTATTTTGCTACCGCTTGTTTTCTTTCAGACGGAAGTGTGTATAATGATGATCCAAGACGGCCACGACATGCAAAACAACATTCTCGTGGCTGACTTTGGCCAAAACTTTCCTTCTCTTAAACAGACGACAGTATATTTTCGAACCCTTGCCAGTAACAGCCAGCAGAGATCAAAATTGATACCATTTTCCTCATGGCTCTACACCAAGTCATGGGCTATCCACGTGCCATATTTTACTAGCCAATCCGAGAGAACGAAATGGCAAGAATGTGTAAGCCGACGTGTCCGGACCAGTTTTGTCGTAGTAAAAGTACTTTGTGGAAAAGGAGGTTATTCGTTGGTAGTAACAAATCCGGAGTCGGCAATAGGAAAGTGAAAGTT
>JTDE01004391.1:38282-49089 GCA_014338405.1 Paragonimus skrjabini miyazakii
ATTCTACAAACTGAGAACCATAATGGATTTTTCAAACAGCAGCTTTCCAGACAAATTTTAGGACTTAGGCATACTGAACAGTATACGATGCATCAGGTGATCAAAGGCATAACCTGTCAAAGCTCGTAATAAAATAATTGTTCTGAAGTTCAGATTGTTATTGAGTGTCAATATGTTGTATCGGTAGGAAGACACACAGTCCAAATTCATTGGTCGGTAAGTCGAACTAGCATGAACCAGTCAGAACAGAAGACCAACTGACTAGGCAGACAGAGGAATCGACAACAACATCAGCCATAAACTTGGAAGTCTCGAAGTGGGAAACGGAAAGTCTAGTAATCAAGCTGAAAAGGACAACAGAGTAGGCCAGTAGCAGTATACTTGCGCTTATTCCTCTTGATGGATGCAGCAAATTGGTTGGAACCCTTATCATTCAGACTAAGTGTCCGCAAACTTTAAAGACAGCCAATCGGCTTTGGTGGAGTGAACATTATCGTTGTTTACGAGGTAAAAATGGCTAATACAGTGAAGCGGTAAAAACCATAAACAATAATGAGTCGTAGATACTGCCTTAATTTCATTTGCATGATTTGAGTTACTTGTTTTGGTTCAAACAAAATATTTCATATAAACTAAATTTCATCCATCCTCTTCATTCGACTCCTTTAGTTATGTATGCACGACAGTTATGCATTTGTGCCGTCCGCTGATAAACTGCTGCCGACGACTCACCGTGCTGGTCTACAACGGATTCCCGTCAGGTTAACCAATAAAACGGGATGGAAGGTGGGGTCAAACTAGCGAAAAAACCATAAACTTGAATTTTCCAACTTGATCACACAAAACAGCATACATCAAAAATGGACGATTATTACGAACAATGTGATAAACGACTGCGCACAGGTGACTTAACTTACTTGGGGTGAGAGTTGTGGTAGCTCATTGGGTTGAGTGTGAATCCAACCAAGAGGCTCCATTTCGCGCAGATACTCATCTTGTGGAAGACCATTCGGGAGATGGACAGTTTGGTGAGTGCCCCATTGTGGGGGCATCACAATGCATCTGATCTCTTTGATTTGTGAGTTGTCTGGGGGCGAGACACCGTACAGGTAACCGGCGATCTAGACAGTAGTAATAAATAAACATATCAGTGATAGGAAGAATCTCACAAACAGACTGACCTGCGTTCGCAAATCCGAAATGGTGATGAACTTCTTCAGAATGTTTTTTGGTAAAATGTACGTGTAACCATTTTCTTTTATATCATCGGAACTGACATAGATATTGTTGGTGCGTAAATATAGGTTGGTGGCCGAAATCGCTCGAACGCGCCATTCAGTCTTGCTGCTGAAATGCAAAGTTTCGTAGTTGGATGTAGTGGTGGATATAATCTCGTCTCCGTGCTTGTTCACAGTTCTGGTCGTGGTGGCTGTGAGTTGGGATTGTTCCTTAGCCTGTTTTTCGATTTCTGCAATCTGTTGACGTTGTTGGGATGGTGCTGAGATTTCCATACCCAATATTATATCACGAATTTCCGATTGGGTGAGCGACGCCACGTTTACGCTGGGGGTTGAAAACGTATTTGAAAGTGCGGTAAAAACAATCTTTTAATGTATACAAAAGGTCTACTGTGGTCCGTATACATTTGAAAGTTAATCGGCAAGTGTGCAAACTAGAGAGGCCTCTTACAACAACCTACATGTATAGCAGATACACAGGGTCTAAAAAATTCCGTACTGTCAAAGGGCTAGATGGTTGATAATGACCAAATAATTTGACATAAAAACACGGATCAACAAAGTCCAGTATGGTAGGCCGGGGAAAGCTGATTTTAGTACCGAAATCTAAGCAGCTCGGAATTTTAGTTCAGGCAGCCATGACGGAAGCAAACTGCACTCAAGAACTTCGCTAACAGCGACCAATGAAGCGAGAAAAAAGGTCAGGCTACTTAAGATTACAACCGAAGCGAATGTGACTGATTTACTGCAAAAATTGACTCCTACTCACACTGCAATGGTCGTCAGCCAGAATAACGGCCCTATCATAACTTTCCACAGATCTGAAGCCAGCAGTGGAGGTTGAGCATGTCAGCAAGCACTATATTATCAAGTCAGAGCAAAAACTGAACGCGTAAAGCCTATCAGTGTTCAGTCAGATCATGGAGACAAAGATGGATTACATTACTTACTTGTTCTTCTTCCCATAGTCGGCCAGAATTAAGTCTTTCAATTGATACTCAACTTTGATCCAGTCGTCAGGTGAAAGGGACGGCCAAATGTGATGCGGTTCGGTTACGGTGGTCTTGTCTGGCTTGAGCACAATTTTCGCCTTATCATTATTGACGTGCAGAGCGCGAAGTATCAGAATGAGGCGAGAAAACGCGGTATAAGAGCTAATACTCTTTAGCCAATCATCGTACAGGTTGAACAGGACCATCTGAGGCTCTGATGCTTTTAGAATAAGGTCGCCGAATTTTTCCACTTTGAGACAGGCTTGGAAAGGTAGCTGAAGCTCTGAGCCCTATGGTGTAACAGATCAAGCAAAAGAGATTCGAAATATGATATCGCAGATTGACAGTTAGAGGAGATTTTGAGATTTCAAACATTATTTCAGGAAGCCCGTATGTACGTATGAAACGAAAGAGTTACCACTAACATATCAATGCGTAGTTTGCAGGATTACCCAAGACGGTGATGAAAATATCGGTTAAAATGTAATAAAGTGATTATTTACGTACATATACAGAATAAATGTAAAATACGGATCGTTCAAAAGAAGTTGTTGACGGCAATTCACTGCTTTATAAAAAGATCAATCAGTAGATGAAGAGTAGAATAAACTTTTTGACACACTTTCCCTTGTAGTCCGAATTAACGCTCAAGTGTGAAACCTATGGCTTCACTAATCAATTTTTCCAATTCCAAACAGGTTGGGTTTTTATTAAAAAAAACTAAATACCAACTTTGCACCATTTTTAACATGCATCTTAATAAATCACACTACTGCTGGCGTCCGACTGTTCCGTATTCTAAGAGACTTAAGCCGAACCAGTTGCCCAACCATGAGCGATAGAATAGTTTAAAACAATACACTATGCATGAAAACCTCGAACTTGGTACGGCAGGCAACTGAAATAATAACGTGAAGTAACTCATACTGATGATCAGATGTCACAAATGAACATAATACCATCTAGCTAACTAAATCAAAACAACGGACAAGGCAATCGGGATTCGAACTCGAAACTACGTGACTAGTGTGCTTATCACCGGGCAATTTCACTGGGATACATAAGAGAGTGAATTAAGATACAGTTTATGAGGCACACAGGATGACGCCAACTTCATCGCAATCAAAGACAGTAATAAATTAGCGGTTTTCGCTGATGCTTGGCTGCCATACAACCACAGGCAAGAAAAAAAAGAAAGGGAGGGATGGGGGCCTAAGTACTAAACAACGGTTTATACTTAAACATTTACTACTCGGTCAACAGATAGCTTTACACAAGCGACTCAGTTGTTTACATGTAAGATGTAGATACGTTAAAAATAGACGGTTAATAATAGTTCCATTCACCTCCCTTCTTTTGTCTCTGATCTGGGGACATTTTACCCTCAGTCTCGTGGTTTCATAATGGCTGAACACTATTATTAGTACGGTTGTCAACGATGATGGGCAATGGGGTTAAACAGACAAAACTCGTCACGACAACACGAAATTTGCGTTAGCAATAAGTGGACAACTTACAGAAGCCAAACATCGCGCTGAAAACATTTGTCCAGCAACCTGTAGAGGCTCTGTTGGGATAATGCTACAATTAACCCAAAAAATTTGTTTTTTATTCTTAATACTGTATGAGCCTCCGCTTGAACATTATAAATACGGTGGAGTTTTCCAGCGTATTTGGAACACGTTTGGTTGCGATCAAATTTACCCTTGGCTGAAGGTTCCCTGTCATCCTGTCTTCTTCATTTGCGGTGGTTCGTGCGTCGTCATACAGACCGTGATACTGTGACTCGTTAGTGCAACCGTCGTAGCTAAGCCGGGGTATACTGAACGCCGGGCGTTAGTACTTTTTCATCAATTGTCAACACATGCGGTTCATAACACTTACAGAAGCCAAACATCGCGCTGAAAACATTTATGTCTAGCGACCTGTAGAGGTCCTCGAATATCCGCAAAAAGCGTCGACGTAACGAACAGTCGCTTAAAAATAATCAACGATGGGTCATGTACGAAATCTCAATGCTTACTTTTTCACGGTGCATGCTACCGAATTTATGATAGAACGAAGGCAATAAACGACTTTTAGTAACGAAAGACTGAAGAGTCCCTTGACAAGATTACTTTGAACCAGTAAATACGTTTAGCACAGCGCGATTTTCAGAACACTGAAATGCGTCTCACAACAACACACCAAAAGTGGATGCTGATGCTTAACTGCTGTACAAAAATGAAAACGCCCTAGTTTGAAGATGAAGGAGGGAGTACAAAAGGGATCTGATGCGTAAACCTCTAAATCTAACCCCAACCAAACATAGAACAAACAGCCGAATCGGAAAGGAAAGCAAGACGGTGTCTGGAAAACGAGCTGTTTGAGGCCGGAAGGAGAACCACAGGAAAAGGAATAGCAGAAAATGAGTCGCTATGGAGTATAACAAACGTACATTCATTAGCCAAACAAAACTAACCTTGATGACAATATTCGGAAAGTCCAAAAGATGAACTTCGAGCGGATCCAACATGCCTTTTCGTGTTACGATAATTTGCTTCGGCTGTTCTTCCACTGGTAACGAGCGAATGAGAGCAGCAACCTCCTCAGCTGTCTTCCATTTTGCCAACTGACCCAAACGCTTTTGCCCGGCCCAAACAGATGTGTGGATAATTTTCAAAAACAGTTGTCCAGTTCGAGGATTGAAGATGAAGATAGCACCGTTGATAGGTTTGGTTGTGAGATTTCCTTCGAACGTCTGGCCGACAACAGCAGAACAATCGGGAAACACAAGTTAGCTTTGATGAAAGAAGTGCAAATAAGGATACGCAACGTATATGAAGTTTTAAAAGCAACCGACCAGTTCGCTTTGTCCGTAGAAAGACAAAAAGATCAGACGCTGTCCGACATGGCGATTCAGCGGTTTGTGCACGACCATTTACTGGACAATGGCAAACAGAAGCGGCAGATGCAAATTAGGTGTAAAACAGAGTAAATATGTGAACAGCGAGAATACACAAAGGAAAAGTACTCGGAACCAACCTTGTGAATGGTGACACGGTAGACGTTCGTGTCGTCCACGAACCAAATAATTTGGTTCGAAAACAGCTCATTATAATTTTGAGAGCTAAGGTAGGGTTCTGTGGGCTCACTGGAATACAATTGCAGAGCCTTGCGAATGCGTTCGCGAAGCACATAAAGCGCGGGATTGGCCTTCATAATTTTCACCATGGCTTGTTGAATCAATGGCTTGCATCCAGGGAACCAGTTGCCGTACGCACTAGAAAAAAAACATCAGCAAGAACCATTGGAACAGCTTTTAGAGATAAAGCACAATCCGAAAATTACACCTGTAGTACTGGTTACGTTTAAATGGCTAGGCTAACTTCAGGTGCCAAACGCAACAATGTCACACAAGCCAAAACCATGATTGCGTGGGAGCCAAGTCAATATGTCCTCCTAATATGTGTCAAGGTTGCTTAAGAGTGCAGTTGGTGAGGTGATAAAGTATAAACTGTTTTGATTATCAAATATGCAAGAATATGTGATACAAAGAACCAAATATTGATACGTTTTCTAGCCTATGGCGAACCTGGATGAAGTAAATGAAGGAACAACGATCAAGTAGGCCATGAAATAAAAGCGGAGAGTTCAAACCAACCTGTGCAAGTTGTAGGCCAAATCAAAAGCGATCATTACGCCCGTAGGAGAGGGATAGATGGACATGTTATCCGTGGTGTAGTCAAGAAATTTGGCTCGAGCGTAACGTTCAACATCATGAGAGTCATAGTCACCCCAGCGCAGCTGGATATCGATCCAGAACTTCTGAGTTGTGGTGCCGTCCATGAGGTCTCTGTAAGATACAAAAATAATGAAGTAATGGGCTGTAAGATATCGTTAAGTGGTAACTTATGGGTGGAAAAAAGGACAAAATTCAGATACTAGTGGACACAAGTGATCAAATAAATCGACATATAAACTGAGATTTACATATTCACGATTGAAACAGAGCGGCAGGTGAAAGGATCTACTTACTTGGAATCTGCCAACAAACTCGGTCGTGAAACAGGCCACTTATAGGAAGCAAACAAGAGAATGTCAGCACAACTAGAATTCATCTTGTAAGATTTTCTAGGATGAATTGTTTCCTTCTGAACAGTTTCAATTTCCAAGGCGTCCAATTCTTGATCAAACACTTGACAAATGTCCATTACGACCGACTCGTGGATCTTTTGCCATAAATGGGCACGGAAAATTTGAATTAAGGAAATCTTCAGTGTCGGAATTTTGCCATGCATGAAAATGCCAGTCAAATCAAGCTGGACTTGGAAACCGACGTACACCTAATGTGAAAAAAATGAAAGGTTGGGTATACAAAGAGATGAAGTTGGAGGCACGCGATGTGATTGTCTCCGAAACGGAATAAAATATGTAATACAGGCTATGAAACAGGCAAAACTCCAATAAAAAATGGCATATATATATATAATTGTTACACACTAGGATGATGCACAGAGCAGAGACATTTAAAACCACAAATAAGCTGAGTATTCAAGGTGTCCAAATGTGAATAGAAACATCTGATGTAACTTCGACTAGAATCTATAGTTATAAAGTTGGCATTACGCGCCGTTGAGTGCCAGAGATGGAATAAAAGATGCCTTCAAAATGGGGCTGTTATGTAAAACACAGTCAACAATGTCCGGTGGACTGACTTCAGAGAAGCGCATTGGAGCTAACCATCTTTTTGGTGACGGAATCACTAGATAAAACTTGACTAATTAACTCACAAGTTTGAAGCGAAGATGGAGAATACGATGGCAACAGTCTCAAAAGCTCACAGAGATTTCGGTCAAAGATTGAAGCCCGAAGTTTCACTCATATGAGCTACAGTCACGGACCGAAGGACGATACTTAACAAGAGCAACTGTCATGGCAAAATAAATTACCCACAAGGACAAACCAACAACTCGATGATGGATACCACATCGACTTTCAAGTCTTGAAATGGATGGTACGAATCACGTTATCGAGAGCTAGTAACAATAATAAAGTGTTTTTAAGGTGCACATTTCGAGACCGATTTGTGTCTCGTCTACTAGTCATCGGATTCACACTAGCGGTTCTGGGGTAAAAGTTTTCTTCCACATGATTACCAGTTATAAGAAGACGATGATGATTTTTCAACTTGAGATATGCACACAGAAGCAGCGATCAAACTGGCAAGCGATCATGACTGCCACAAACCGGATATTCCATTCTATCTCTCTTTACCAAATTAACCTAAATGATGGCGAAACTGATCTCTATAGACTGATCGCTTTGGAGTGAGCATTTAGAAGTGCGAATGAATTCCGATTCACGCGACCATAACCAGTGAGTAGTGGCGACTGGATGAACGATAACCATTCCAACTATGCAATGAAGTCAATGCGATAGCGAATTTTATTTGTAACAAAACTAGGGAACCACTTACGTTCGCTCGATTAATTGTTGGTGACCACCACAACGTGAAACGACGGTTGGGAATTTGATTCAAACCGGATCTCTGTGCATTGGTCAACTTTTTGTACTTCATTGATTCTTCAAATCCGCTAGCTTTCTCCCTAGAACAGACCAAGCATGTAAACGAGAAATGCGGTCCAGTATAAACAGATTAGGAAAGACGATTAAAGAATCAGATACCTCATGTTTACATACAACATTTACTATTCACTCTATTATTAAACGATAGTCTGTGTCTGAGATCTACTCTGCAAGTACCAACGTGAATGAAAACAACATCAACAGCAAAACACACCAGAACAAACCCTCCCAAGTAGGGAAATAGGTGCCCTTGAATAACGTATGCTCGAGAATGCCTTCGACGCCACCTAAAGCCTGTATCATATCTGTGCGGTAGTTGTTCAAGTTCCACAATTTTCCATCGTGGCGCTGATGAGTCCACCAGAAGGGATTTTGCTTTAGAACTTGGTATTGTTTAAACTCGGTCCGCACACGCCAGCCCTTGTCATATGCAAGTGTATGACGATCCTTTTGGAACAGAGTATTGATACGAGGAATCCCACGATCCCAACTGTCTTCCAGGTCTTCCAGTGTCAACCGTCTGTAGGATAAATAGAAATAGGGAATTCAGAAAGTAAACATGCTGATGGAATAAGCAGTGTGATTTTACAACCAGTAAGAACTAGGATCAACAATGTCTTTCTACACCTGATAAAGAAAATATGAAAGATGCATCAAAAGGAGAAAATCACAGTAATGGGGCGGCGTTGTGTGAGCAACGTCGCCTTAACCGGCATCGTTAGTGAACACTTCGTCAATCACAACTTTAATCTCATAAGCGCGAGGACCGGAGTTCAAATTCCGGTCCGGACGAGGACATGTATCACTGATGAATTCGAATAAGAACGAAAGTCCAGTCTAGTGCGTCTTTTCAAAGTGGACTAGTCGAAAGGCTTATTCGAATGCGAAGGCTGCATGTAAATGTTGGTAATAACGAGTGATAGCAAGGCCAACAACTACGAGGAACACAGTTTCGAGTTTGAGCCTTGATTACTTGGACTGCGCATGTTTAGGTGTCAGCAACCTAATAATATAGAGCCTACAGGCGGTCTGGTGTATCAGTAAGGGCGAACATAAGGTGTGAAAGCTGAAAAATAAACATTTCCCGTTTATTGGCAAGATGCACGAAAAAGCAAATCATACGCTGAAATCCAACGTAACTTATTCACCGGAGAGAGAAAGGAATAAGAATGAGCCAGATCCAGCAGTAAGTTACATACATGAGACAACCCAATGAAATCGAGAAGACAAGGCCACGAACATCCGAACAAAACCACAGGAACCGCCAGGTACATACCCGATTCACATTGAGCAACTTAGCAAACCAAAAGCAGAAAAAATTTGACAGGATTAAACAAACTATATGACAAACTACTACATGACCGACGAATGACATCCATGAGCAAATACAAGCAAGCTAACTTAAGCTTACCGATTCTGGGCATTTGCTTCCTGTCGTTTTAGCGCATATTCAGCCCAAACGCTTTGTGAGTCACGGAACTCTGTTTCCCACGTGAGAATATAGGAGAACAGATTGGGTATGACTTGATCCTCCTCATGGCTCATACCAGACCGAAAGTGAGTGATTCCAACATCGGTTTGCTTAGACCAGCGCAAATCAGATTGGGGAATGAGGACGTGACCCATGCTAAGCATCCCAAGTCCACCGAGTTCCTGGAAAATACGGCCGTTATGAAAATAAAGATTGATAAAAGTTTGGAAAAGATTGTTATAATTTGAATTTTCTGTGGCGTCAAATGTACGAATAATAGAAGCTAACGGCACGTCTGCTGTCGCGCAGATGGATAATATTCAAGAATTTGCCCTGGATAACAACAGAACTGTCATGAGGTAGCCAGTAACTTTTCATACTGAAACCAGTAGCAACCATCATGGAATTGGCTTAAGGGAAAGTAAAAATACACTTGTACGAAACGGGAAACGAGTCTGAAATAAGAATTTGACGATAGGGTCTCCCCTGACTGAGAGAGTAAGCGAAATTGCTTACCTTTGGAGTATAGAATACAACCGGTGGAAAGCGAGCTGGCATTTTGGAGTTTAGTCCAATTTTGATACGGGTTTGAATTTTGTTTTCACACTTGACCAACAAATCCAACAGCGGAACGGTGCTAACAGCTGCTTCTCGGAAGTAAGTCATTAGTCCAATCAGAGCAGTGTTCCATTTGTTTACAATCTTCGTGAACGTAGTGGACCCAGATGCCATGAGAATTTGTCGTACTCTGTTGTGGAATCGTTGCATAGATTCGTCGTCCACGCGCAGAAAACACTGCGCCGTGCGTTCTTTGGTTACCTTGAACACGTTGAAAGCAAGCGTGAAATTAGAGCCAATGCGAATGCTTTACTAAAAAGTAAAATGGCGCCAAATTAAGCATCAAACGTGGATAAATTTCGCAATTATATCAAGTCTAATGGAAACGTACATATATAGATTCTCAGATAGTCCGTTCAAATGCCAACGTTCTCCTATAAGGCCTAGATAAGTATTCCCCGCCTACAGTAATACATCACTGACTGTTATTAATGCCTAGCTGACACAATTATGAGGAAATGCCCGTTTAGAGGGTGAATATCTTTATAGCAAGTACGTGGACCTGAAATATGAAGACCCTGAATGTTCCATTGAGCAAAGTGGGTAGGTGTCGCCTGCCTGGATGGGGTCCTCATGATCACTCAAACAGCTGGTTAGAGACGCTATCCGAGATGGCGGTGTGTCGCAGTCAATGGCGTACCTGCATCCATACCATTTCCACTTCTTCCGCTTAGTCTTCTTTTATTAATTTTCAACCTTCTTAGTAGCGTTTTCTTTTAGGATATTCCACGTCACTATTGAGGTGAGCGGCGGCCCGAGCCACAATACCTTTTGGTCAGGCCCATGGCTACCATGATGACGATGATAAGTACGAACACTAAATTCCCACCTGCTTGCATGAACAAGGCAAATGTTTAACTATACGGAATGAACCAACCAGTGCCAATGCACCGTTTAGCTGCCTTTTCGGCAAATATAAC
>JTDE01004391.1:49189-61787 GCA_014338405.1 Paragonimus skrjabini miyazakii
CCATCTTAGAGCCACCTGCGAAATGGCTACCATACGCCAGTTAACGACTGTTCTGACGTCAGGAGTAATTAACTCATAATAAACTGGTAAAACACACTGGACAATACGAAACACCACATCAATATTCTAAGACGGTGGAAATGAAACCGGAGGTTCTCGATAACTGACACGTTCCTTTCTAAAAGTTGTGTTTCTAGCTTGTATACTGTAACGTTTATGTTGCATACGAGTTTGGTACTAATGGACTGCCAAATGAGAAGAAAGACGGTCACGATAACCAGAGATTCAGCCTGCAACCGTAGGACTCGTGATAGGCGCTAGTACCACTGAGCTCATTTTCCTTTACTCACCTCATTCTGAAGATGCCACACACCACTAGGCAAATTGGCATCAGCTGCCTGGCTGGGCGCCCGGCAGGCAGGTAAAATGCGACATTCAAATCCGGACATGGCAAACAGCAAGTTAGGATTGTCCCTGCTGTACACGGACACGAAACTGCTGTCCCAATCCGTGGTAGTGATTGATCGAGGAAGACGATTTTTAATGTCCCAAAACACAGCACGCCCCAGATTGACATCATGTTTCATCAGCCGCATACGGCTGTCACGAGGCCAACATTTCTTATTGTTGTAGCCCACAATATTTTCGTTGTTTGGATCTGGATGTTCCGTGAGGTAGCGTTGAATCAGATCACGCGCCTCTTCTGCAGTAAAGCGGAAGAACATCCAAAAACGGTCCACGTAACGACAGTAAAGTCGAATTGGATGGGCGACTTCTGTTGCGGTATCCTGGAGAGGGGTTTAACAACAGCCTTTAGAACAATCAGAATAAAACTAAGATTAAAGTTTGTTTCAAATTAAGATTGACAGGAAAGAACATTCAATAACGAAACGGATTTCAAGTACTTCCGGGAACTATTGACTAGAAGTACATATATAACTTACTTGGAACTGAAGAAAATCATTTGGCATTTGAGGTGGACCACACATTTCCGCAGCCCTCTCCAACCCCAGAACAAGCAGATCCAAAACAAGACCGAAGTACTGTGTAATAAACGAGGCAAACTGAAGACCACGAATGATACCGTAACTGTTAGTGTGATTCATGTCCTTGTAGTTAATGACTACGTTGTTCTTAGCAGTCATGTAGTCAGCGATGTTGTGATCGACAATGAGACGCAGAAGACGATTTAGAAGAGTGAGATCAATTTTCTCATAGACTTTTTCAAACTTGGTTTCCAGCAGAACGTTGCATTCGCCCTCTCCGGTCTCCCAGACATCCTGTAGAGTAGGAAAACGGAATCGGAGAACTAAAAGTGAGTGCTAGATTAATGTAGACAAAAAATGACCGGATGTCTGTGACTGATCGAAAAAGTGACATCTTTTGTTTTGTAAAGAAAGTTGTCAGATGACGATGCAACAGGAATACTTTATATAGTACAGTGACAAATGGCATTTCGAAAGGAGGTGAATTATGAATGGGCCAGAATGGCAAATTACAAAGTGCTTACGAAGCGATTCACTCATGTTTCAGGATTCAAGGAACGCAGCAAATTAATTGGAAAGCGAACAGCGCACGCACCCCAACAAATAAGAAGTGGTGAGTTACGAGGGGAGGGATGTAGGAGGAAACTAAATACAGCAGAAAGATTCGCAACATGGACGCCGTTTGCTTTCATTCTTCAATATGTCAAACAGTGTCCTCAACCAAAGACGTTTTTTGTATCCCAGCTAGGAATGTCTGCAGAAGCACGCTTCGATACCCAGAACTCAAATCATATGCTGACCACCGGATTGTTATTTCAAACCTAACCTGTCACCCACAAACACGGCGCGATACAGAAGGCGGTGAGTTAGCCTTTGTAAGGTGTGTCCAGGCCAACGAAGTCCATGAAAAGAGATTACTGTGTTGAATGGCCAACAGTCTGTAGGTTCAGAAGACATGTCGGCGACCTTCGTCGTTGACAATACCGTATCCTACAACACGGCTTATGGTTCAGGGACACGAGTTGTCGAAAAGACATCCTGTGAATAACCTCTGTTTGAACGGTCGAAATTTTGCAGCTGCACAACCAGGCTGAATTGCACAGAATTATTGAGAATATGTAGGTGCCACAGACGGCGTACATTGGGAATTCATTATATTCCACACATACATATAGATAAAGACAATGTGTATATGATATTCTTCTAAAGAGGGGGGACTAACCTTCAAATTGTTTATTCCTTGGCACCATTTATAAACCAGCAACGGTGGAGGCTCCAAATCAGCAGGCTTTATCCAGGGAGGGAAAAGCCTCCGCTTATCAGCCTCGTACCACAAGTACTGGTCGAGATAAGCATCTGTGATTTTCTCCAGAGGTTCTACATCGTAAACAGGGACCAAATTGCTATAAAGGTCCATGAACTCGATGCCCACTTCTTTAAACGCACGCTGCGTGAGCAAATGACGTTTGATACGACTTAGCGCCTCGTGTGGATTGTCGTAGGCTTGTTCTATTAGGCCCAATTCCTCGCGCTGAGATTGGTTAAGTCTGTTTTTGACGCTGTACGACTCACGTAAACGCTCCAAAGCCAAAATGAGCAACTTGGTGTCGTGTTTGTAGCTCAGTGGTGGGAACGGGATAGGAGAGAAACGGCGGCTTTCCAGCCAATGAACCGTTGTCGTGTAGATAGCCACGGCTTCTTCAGCGGTGACGTATGGACCATCCTGTAGAAAAATGTAGATACTGGTTCAATAAAGTCAACAATAGGAATCCGTCCATTTTAATTAAACAACTATCACTGATCACACAGAAGTAATCAACAAAGTCAAGACGTGAAGCTCACCTTGAGATAGTTATGCTGACGTTCTTGCTCAGCCTTCAAATACAGACGGGTCAATCTACCCAGATTTTTTTTGCAAACTGTTTTATCAACAGTGGCACCACGCCGAATGCGCTCCCGGTTGTAATGAGCAGTGTTTGTCCACCAATCTGCTTTGGCTTTGACGTATCGAAGAATCATATTTTCAATGGGTATAGGCATGTTTGGTACCTTGATGGAAAACGCAAGTGAATGTATCAGTTAGAGAAAGCCAACTATTGACTGAGAGAAAGCACGACAAAGTAGATCATATCATAAACTATCCATCAAAAGCACCGACAGTGGTGTCCGAAGCTTCACTAGAAAAATGATGGCGCTAAACATATTTCAATCTGTAGTCTACTACATGGATTATAAAAATGAAGGATATCATTCTGAACAGTAATTTCCCTCCCACTGAAATTTGCTCTTGCTTCGGGTCTAAACAGTAGCGCAACATCAGTTTCCCATTATTGCATTTCAGAAATTTTGATGCACGCATGACCCTGGATGAGCAAGTTTTATCGTCTCAATCTCGTTTAGTGAATTCCTGGCACGTTTAGATGCATGAATTCTTTGAGCTGCAGCCCGCACTCAAAATGGTCTTACTGAATTTTGGGGGTGTTAGTCGACCTTTTCATGTGCGCACGTACCGGCAGCTTGTATAATTACCACCAAAATTCACAAGTGCCCATCGACCAATAAGACTGTTGATGAGGCATATGGCGAAGGCACCAACAACAAATCATATCACTGGTTAGAATAACTGGCCTTTTATTCTATCAGTACTACCACTATGCCCATGAAGTCGTGCTCCGACCCTTCGACCTGAAACCACCTACGCGATCGCATCCTCGCTATTAGATGCTAGTCCAGATGATATGACGACACTTTTAAGGGTGAAATTAGCTGTTTCAGAGACTGTTGATGATACAAAGCGTCCGCCTAGATTGTGGGCAGTCGAAGATAGTTTTCATAATTAATAAGGTCATTAGAAGCCTTTGTGACCAGCTACAATACCGCTTACCAAGGAGTAAATCAAGAAACGCTTTTACGAAGTGCAAAATTGTTTTGCATACGGTAGCTCCCTTGAACAGAAGGGTCCAGTTCCAGCTAAGACGAAACAGTGCGTACTGACTGTGAAATGGATCGCCAGGGAAAGTAAAAATGTTTGTAAACTACCATCAGACACGAATCCGACAGGCTAAACTTTGAGCCACAGCCGAAGCACGAACTCAGGTTAAGGTTTATTCAGTTGATCAAGTCTTGTAGTTGAATAGCCGTTACTTAGCTTTTGTCTGGGTATAGGAAGTCTGATAACATGCGACCATTCGCGTCATCGCGCGGTTGCAAAACATCAAGTGCAGGATAGTGTAACACTGACCAATTGTTACCTATTAGTCCCAGACGCTCTTAGACACCATCCGTTTACCTTGACGAGTGATATATCATCATTGTATGATCATCATCATCATGGACAACGATACACCAGTGGTCCTCACTGAAGCTTAACTGCCACATAACCATGAATTAAAAAACAAACCGTGTATGGGAAGAGAGGAAAAATAAGAGGAAGGGACCCGAATACTGTAAGTGCGTGATCAGTAAGACAGCTTCCCTATGGCTTTCACTGCGGCGAGTCTACAACTGCATTTACTTCACAGACAACTCGGCCAAACAGCAACAACGTTCAGGCCACTGTGCTTGATTAGCTCGTATCTCAATCTCCAGGAACGGACTCCGCGAGTCGCAACGTCGTCAGTCCGAGAGACGAACCCGACCTACAGTGGCCAGCCCCTGGGTGAACTACTTTATTTGTCTGCGCCAGGTCTTCATCTGTCCACCTCGCATCTTACACCAATCGGCCGCAGCATCGGTGAAAAGTGCTGGATACGATAGACGACTAGTTGGCATCAATAGAACATAGTTAAAACATCTAACACTGTGCAAATGTAAAAATTAAACAGAAGAACTCGCCTGGCAATAACAACCAAACAGCCGATTAGTACCCGCCTCACTGATTGCTCGTTGGTGTCGCCCGATGAGAATGGTCGAACGCAGATATCGATGGTCTATTACTAGAGGACGGTTCAAGTCTTCTACCCTAGGCGGTCATGTTTCGTTGACGTAAAGTAATACAACCCTAACTATCGAATAACACAAACGGCTAGGCTTCAGAGAGAGAGCACCCGGTCGCTAGAAGTGTCCAAGATGAGGGAAGACCAACCTAGCCTCAAAAATACACGCTTCTACCCCATTCTCAACAACAAAACCATCGCCGATAAACCTTACCAAACAGGTCAACAACCACAACCTCATTACATAAAATTATATCCCATCATCAACATCATAACAGCCATGAGCCTGATCAAAAGGTACTGTAACTCGGGCCGCCGCTCACCTCAACAGTGACGTGGAATATCCTAGAAGAAAACGTTACTAAGAAGGTTGAAAATTATTGAGAAAAGACTAAGAGGAAGAAGCGGAAATGGAATACATACAGGTACGCCATTGACTGCGACACATCGCCATCTCGGATAGCGTCTCTAACCAGCTGTATGAGTGATCACGAGGACCCCAGCCAGGCAGGTGACACCTACCCACGTTGCTCAGTGGAGCAGTCAAGGTCTTCATATTTTGTGACCACGTTGTTGCTTGACCACCACGTGGTTTGACCCAACTGTTGGTGGCCTCAGCATATAATGCCCGGCACGGTAAACGATTAGATGACATACGGAAAATGTGACCCAACCATCGCAAGCTGTGTACCGTAATTAGTTGACCAATTGATCGCGCATCCCGAGCGTTCCGGAATACGCGCAGGCGAACTGCCACATTGCTCACGCGACCAGTCCACTTGATATGGGCCAATTGGCGGAGACAACGATGGTCAAACACAGCAAGCCTGTTGATATCTTTTTAGTGAAGAGGTCACGTTTCCCAACCATAAAGCGAAACGGAACGCACACAGGCATTATATACCCTTCTTTTCACCGACAACCGGACGTCTTTTCGATGCCACAGATGACGCAGTTTGGCAAAGGCAACTCGTTCCTTTGCAATCCTTGCTGATATCTCATCGGCAATATTACAGGCTGACGAGATAGTGCTACCCAAGTATGTGAAAAAATTAAATCTAAGTAACCACAGCAAACTCGAAGAAGTACGTCGCACTCTGAGGTAGCGAAGCGCGCTCCAAAGGATTCCGCAGAGTGCGAAACAGGGCGTAGTGTTGTTTGCGTTATTCGAAAATGGTCAAAAACCTCGTCGTCAGCACGAGGAAGATTACTTGGTCTTCCATCAGGTAGGAGGTACAGGCAGGCATCCTGTGAGTAAAACAGACAGCCCCATATCACTTTGCTTACGATGAAAATCAAACAAAAAATGTTAAAACGAACAGCATTAACGTACGTCGTCCCCATTGCTAAAACTGTTTGACAGTTCATCGCAAACCCTAACCTGAGCTGAAGTATGGAAATAAAGCAACGATAGTATGTTCACATACTTGGTCGGTACACCTATGCGTGACTAAAAGTGTACAACAATCCATTGAATCGAGCGCACCTTTATAGTCGAGAAATACGGTGACTGTTGACCGGTGGTACGTATGACGCTGCTCCAGAAAATAGTGAAGTATGAAAGTGTGATCAGTACATCCCCGCCCAGGAGAAAATTCTATCAGGCCTTCCCTAACGTTTGCATCCCGAGCCGATGAAGTATAATGGATGCCGGGATCCTAGCACGGGTTGGGCTTGAGCTGACCATTTACGGTTTTCGCAAAGGCCCCAGATTCCTTTGGCGAATTTAGGAACAACCACCGAGTGACCCCACCACAGACGGATGATCCCCGTCGTGCATACAAACTAAAGTAACTGCATTAAGGTATCTACCAAGGCCTTCCCATCTTTGAAAAATGCCAGCACGAGATCACCTGGACCATCAGTCCCATTACGTTTGACAGCCGAAATGCAATTGCAAACATCAGTTTACTGGGTGGTTCTAAATCTACTGACCAGGGCGTTACATCATAAATTTATGGCGGTAACACAATAGAAACAGGAGGCCAGCTAAACTGACTTTAAAAGTTCTCCGCCTAACCCTCAAACCTGTTGGACTCATTATGGATGAGTGTGTCACCTGTCTCGCTGGTAAACTGTCGCCTGGAACCAGTGACACGGATAAGCTTGAAGAGTTTGCCGGTGTTCCTTGAAGCAGAAACGGCTTCAAATTTCTTAACTTTCTCCACTAACCAAGCTTCACGATCAGCCTTTAGGATATGTTTCAGTTTACTGCGAATATCCCTCCCAATAGTGTTATATAAACTGTCAAGAAGAGTGTTTTGTCCGATATCTAACAATTCTAGGGATTTCTCTGAGTTTCAATGTTTATTTAACCCACGAATCACCGTTCCGCATGCTACAGTACTTGCTTTCCGAATGGCCTATGAGATTTGAATCCAGCAGCTATTATGATCTTCGGAGTGAGAGCTGCAAAGTTGGCATTCTAGGCTAGTATGATACTAATGCATTACCGACGGTATAGCCAGTTTCTCAACAGTAACAAAACGGCAACGTACCAACGCATGAACCGAGTGCAAGTACGTGCTCCAATAAGAACGACAGTCTTGAATGGAGCCCTGCTATCTATAATTGACAGCTATGTAGTCTATTTGAGACCAGGTCTGATTCGGAGAAGGGGGGTGTCAAGTACAACAATGACAGGCACGATGCCAAAACCAGTGCTGGTTGAAAATAACTTATGCTCAGCACACAGCTGCAACAGTCGCTCGCCATTATCCGAGCGATATGATGCTATCCTAAACCTGCCACCTAAACAAGACTCAGCCTCACCAAGGCGGCCGACCTAGACGTCCACATCTCTGACCAGAATGCCTACATCAGAACCATGTACCGACCGAAGGACAGTAGCCAGATCCGAGTAAAAGGCGTCCTTGACACTGACTTCACTACAGTCAGCTGGAGCATAAGCAGACACAATGAAAAGATTCCTGAAGGTTTTGCGTCTAGAGCTGATCTTAGTAGAACCTGTCCACTGTTGACAAGAGTTCAATCTGCCATTGCGGCTGCGGCGATCATGTGGAGGGCTATACCTACTCAAGCCTGACCGATGGCGAAGGCTGTGGAATCACGCGAAGTGTATAACTAGTGCATAACTATGAATAACCATGTTTGTTGTGGAGCCTCCGGAGTAATTGCTAGAAATGAGGATCGGGAGGGGCCTGAGAACTAAATTTGATAAGACAGTGGGGGAGGGGTTAGTAGTAGCATGTTTTCGCCTACCCACCCTGCTGTGTGCAGTAGATAGGGCGACCCGGTTTATGTTGCGAGACGACCGACACAGTATGAAATTAGTGGTGTTGTGATTATTCATGTTTGTATGTGGGCTGAGATACTGTCAAGACATCCAAACCTAGATAGGAGAACGATTATGATTTTCAACCAAAGCCTTTGGCTCAAAAACCTGCACCACAAAGCAGAGTGGGTGGCAATGTACAAGAACTTGTCTGTTTTTTTCGAAAAAGGATGCTAACCTTCGTCCAACTCCCCAACTTAGAGAACCAGGGGACTATGATTTGTCAGATCGCTACCTATTAGTCTGCCTAGTATTAGTGACTGTCGGTTTGATCTTCACCGCCCGGTTTAGCCCAACAGACCGCTGAGATGCGCATGCCGACACACCGCGTCGAAGTCAAGTCTCGTTGTATCAAAAAGCACGTCCAAGCAAGCAATTACCATCAAAAACCCAAGACGTTGTGAACAGTTGAACGTAAAGGGAAACATTTCGACAAAACGGCAACACAAGACAACCAACCTTCCATGGAATATTTGCTTTCCAACAGCGCCAAGCTTCGCTCAAATGCTGCAGAATCGTCCGCGCTTTGTTCTGTTTGATTCCTTCGGGCATCATGTCCAAAATGTCATGCATTACCGCTGCTCTTAGCTCCAAATCGTAATGGGATTCAACCCGTTGTTTAGTGACCGTTTTAGCCACACCCTTTGAATGTCTTCCCTCGAACTGACGTGACAAAAGATTCCCCAACCAGCGTTCCAGCAAGGGTGTTATTCCGCGCATGAAGAAAAGCCAAACTCTCCATCCTGGGGCCCAAAATCCCACACCAGGACCTTTGCCAACGGGTCCCGTGTTGAAACGATAGTAGATGACGTGTTTCAAATCCTTGCACATACGGATCTGGCGCATGAGCTTGTATTTGTATCGGTACATACCGGTTAGCTGGCCAACATGAGCGAAAATATACTGCAGTCCATCAGCCAACTGAAAAACAAACGAGAAACAATTAACCTACGAGGTTGTCACACCCTTGAACTGTGAGAAATGTCAGACAACGCATTGTCATATTACCAAGTTCAATACTGACCGAAGCCAGCCAACAAACAGTGGTAAAGTTGCTCACATGGCTGCAACCTTCTGGACCCCTGCGATATCATCATTATGCGGATATTAAATAGAGAAACAGCGAACCACGAAATTTACCTGAAATGCATCGACGTTACCAAGGCGATACTGTACATGACTGTCAACGATCAACTTGGTGAGCCGCAGAATTTCCCGACAAAGATGAAATGCATTGCCGAACCGTGATTTTTTACGCTCCTTGGTTGTCAGAGTTTTCACCGGTTTTAAATTGAAGTTGTAATCTAGATGCAAATAATTCAGATTTTTACGGTGAATCAATAAATTCAGCATGTTGTATCCTTGTCTGCACACTTGTAATCCAACTTCGACCCAATCAAGAGTGGTTATCTGGAAGAATTTAGTTGCCTTAAACGAGCGGAAAAGATAACGCTTTTTCTGAGGTTTTGGTCTACGATGATGTAGGGCGTTTAGCACATAGTACTTCAGTAGCTTTTGGTAGGAGACGCGAACCTAACGAGATGAAATCACGTATGAAAACAACGTACTTTGACAGGCATGCCAGCAGGACAGTGTTCTCGGTACCACGACTGTACCAAAGGTACATCTATTGCTCGTCGGGTTGATCCCGAACGTAGACAAAACGGTCTAGGAGCCCATAATAATGCGATTCCATTCGCCGTGTTATCTGTATACAATGGAATCTCGTTCAAGAATGGTCGCATCTCCTCAGGGAGTTCAAAGTTTTCATCGTCAGCTGGCAGAACTTCAGGGGCCTAAAATCAAACGTAATTCAAAACTGATGGCACAAACCTTTACTCCTTGTCGTTGAGAAATTGGGTTGATTAGAGGATCAAAATAAAAGGCCGGTAAGTCCGGATCCTCCGTTTTGATGAACAAAACATTTGGAGTATGATACCAGGATAGGTGAACTTGGAATGGATAACTGTTATACAAATAAGGGAAGGCTATTCGGTATTCAGTGCGAATTGGTTGCCGGATGATAATTTTATTGATATCATTAAACTCGTTCCAATCTTCGTCTCTGAAAAATAAGTTGCACGAAAAGCGAGGCTTACTCTAAACTTTTGTCCTTGACTAGCGGCTCAAATTTGGGTCCACCAGGAAGAGCCACATTCAGGGCTTTCGCCGTAAAAAACGATTTGAGGTCGAACAGATATGAGTAATTATCGTCGACCAGGTCAGTCAGAAGAGCGTTAGCCAGACGATACAAGTTTGACATGACATCCAAAGGCAAATTCCAGCGTCTGTAGGTGATGCCATTCACAAACCTGCAAACAAATGAATTTCAGTAAAACAATGTAGGCGTAGTTATAAGCAAAGGAAAAGGGATAGTTTACGTAACCACCAGTGCTGGTGTTACAATAAGACTACTAACTTTAAATGCTGATTTGATAATAACAATACGTTGTAAGTAGTGTCGGTAAAACCAAACATCTAAATAAAATCAGAGGGATATGCGAAAAAAACTATGGTGTAAATAATGGACAAATATGACAGGTGCACTTACAGCAAGAGTTTCGACATAATACAGAGATGTAATTCGTGGGTGTTAGTAGAGCGTCCAGAAATATGACCTTGGCAACAAAACACCGTGATGCTAGATAACTCTTAAACACGGTATTCTGGTGAACAACAACATATAAAATGCGAAAATAAGAAGCTCGGAGAAAACAAAAAATAACTCACATCTATATTCAAGCAAGGTGCCTGCACACTGCAAAAATACAACCGGGCCATAAGTAAAGACTAGACATCATTAGCAAGACGGTTTCCTTAAGACTGTCACTGCCGCGAGTCTATAACTGCATTTACTTCACAGACAACTCGGTCAAACAGCAACAACGTTCACGCTACTCAGCCTGATTAGCCCGTATCTCATATAAACTCTCTAATCACTGATTTTGTAAGTCATAATGGCCTCAACCCGGGAGGCGAACCAGACCTGCAGTGGTCAACATCTTGGTGAGTGACTTTATTTATCTACGCTAGGTCTTCATCTGTCCAAATCGCACAGTATGCAAGTCGGCCACAGTACCGGCAAAATAGTCGGTGTGGCAGACGACTAGTTGGCATCCCTAGTACATGGTCCGATCATCTAACTATGCAAACGCAGGGATTGAACAAAAGAACTCGTCTGGCAACCATCAACAAGTATCAACTTCCTAGCCCTCGTGTTGCTTACCCGCTGATGTCACCCGATGCGAGCGGTCGAACGCAGACATCGATGGTCCATTACTTGAAGACGGTTCACGTCTTCTATCTTGAGCGACCATGGTTCGCAGCCGTTAAGCAGTACAGCCCTCACCGTCGAATTAAACATGCTGCTCGTGAGCCTCACAGGATGTAACACTGCTGTCAGATATGTCCTAAGTTGGCGAATGAAGGTCATAGCCTCAATGACACTAGCTTATATTTCACTTCTTATACGTCCGCTGCTAATAACCCAACTTTACGAGTAAAAAGCCGGTCAAAAACCATTGCAGCTTCATTACATAACATTGTCTACGTAATCACGGCAGAAGCACTGGGGTTGCAATGTGCATCCCGAAATGTCTAGCAGACCGCAAACTAGCGTTCTCCAATAGTTCGTCTACGATGAAAATCAAATAAAAAATGGTAAAACGAACAGCATTAACGTACGTCGTCCCCATTGCTAAAACTGTTTGACAGTTCATCGTAAACCCTAACCTGAGCTGAAGTATGGAAATAAAGCAACGATAGTATGTTCACATACTTGGTCGGTACACCTATGCGTGACTAAAAGTGTACAACAATCCATTGAATCGAGCGCACCTTTATAGTCGAGAAATACGGTGACTGTTGACCGGTGGTACGTATGACGCTGCTCCAGAAAATAGTGAAGTATGAAAGTGTGATCAGTACATCCCCGCCCAGGAGAAAATTCTATCAGGCCTTCCCTAACGTTTGCATCCCGAGCCGATGAAGTATAATGGATGCCGGGATCCTAGCACGGGTTGGGCTTGAGCTGACCATTTACGGTTTTTGCAAAGGCCCTGATACCCTCCCTGAATATAGGAACTATTATCGCGTGACCCCACCACACAGAGACGGTCTCCGACGTGCACACATCATAATCACAGCAGCCATGAGCCTAACCAAAAGGTAATGTGGCTCGGGCCGCCGCTCACCTAAATAGTGACGTGGAATATCCTAGAAGAAAACGTTACTAAGAAGGGTGAAAATTATTGAGAAAAGACAAAAAGGAAGAAGCGGAAATGGAATACATATAGGTACGCCATTGACTCCGACACATCGGCATCTCGGATAGCGTCTCTAACCAGCGGTTTGAGTGATCACGAGGACCCCAGCCAGGCAGG
>JTDE01004392.1:6171-19270 GCA_014338405.1 Paragonimus skrjabini miyazakii
TGAAACTTTGCCGTTCGCATTTAAAAATTGGCGTGATGCGTGCTGTCATCCAACAGTCAGCACGCTATGTGAAACATAGTGAATAACAACCGGTGATAGGCCGTTAGGTCCGCCCGCTCCGTTGGACTGAAACAGAATAAGTTCTTCAAAAAATCTGAGCTTATTGCATCAGAACGTAAGATGGTAATCGTGCCCCATAAACTGAACCTAGAGTGAGAACATACTCGAGGGATTAAGCCAGGTTTCGTCCCGGACGTCAATTCACTGGTTGCCGCTTTCGCGCCCTGAGGGACGCCTAAATATCGGTAGTCATACAGAAAGCAGCGAAGCATGGTCGTTGTGGATATCACGAGATGCTTGCTTTGGAGCACGATTATAGATATTCGTGAGGAAATGTATAAATTAAGATTCTTACAAGAAGCTTTTGTCAGACAGGATCGTCCCTTCTATTACGCGCTTAGTCTCTTGACCCCAAACCGAAACGAAGAAAAAATGTGGTAACACCGGTTATGAGTAAAACGAGTCAGAATTAGGCCATAAGAGCTCTAAATATATAAGGCGAGACGATTACCATACATAGTCGACAAGACAATCATATATGGTAATCAGACGTAGTGCGAATCAGACGAGGTCATATATGACTGTTAGGACGAATCACACTACGGTCCAGATAGTGCACAGATGTTCGTCCGCACGGCTACAATCTGAGTGGCTCAATAGAATGATACGGATCAATCCACTCGATCGAAAGATATGACGTAATTCAAACAGATTGCTCCGTTAGATGAGCTTTCTGACAGGTTGGATAAACGCTTCTACCGCTTCACTACCCACAGCTATAATTTCAAATGGGGAACGTCAAGACTGATCTGCCACTGCCCACTTGTCCAATTTTGCACTGTGTGTACAAGACCTTAAACAGCACTGTGGCCGACAGTAAATACGACGATATCAAAATTATTCCACGACGGAGCCGCTCTAGTCTGTGTTGTTTCGAAAGTGTTCAAAATAATTCCCGACAAACAATAGGTTTAATTATGGCATGACCCGAACACGAAGTTCAACACGAAGTTGCAAGAATGGCGGCTGTTTGTGACTGCCATACTCTATCATAATCGCAGATCTTGGGGGTAAGTTAGTAAATCCTCATAGGTAGTTTGTCTTTGAGGCATTTGCAAATTACAGTGGAAAACCGCCTTATCAATGGATGGGTTCATTTGACTGTGTGTGGAACTAGCAGACTCGAAGTAATGGACTCGCCTAGCGGTTTTGCGCCCAAAAGTATTTGTTTTCATGTAGCCTGAGAAGTCGTATGTACACTGGATACTGTTGAACAGTCTAAGCCTAGAGAAAAGCAACAACAGCATAAGCAAATTTCATGAATCTCTGATAATTGCAATAACAGATGACCACCTAGAACTTTTAGCGTGAACAAACTGAAATAATCTATCAGTATACTGCAATTTCAAGACGAATTAAATTCTATTCACCTTCACAATAGGCTTTCCATCAGCTAAGCTGCGCTTGAGAAGCATGAAGATACAAATCCATACCTCGGTGCATAAACCACCTCAAGAGACTAGCCGTTCAGTATCCAGTAGCATAAACAAATTCTTCGAGATTCAAAACACTACATGCAAACAACCACCTGCTTCCTGTAAATGCCTGTGAAACTTAGAGTAAGAAAGGGGTTGTGGTAAAGCTAGCATTATCAAACACCAGCCAGATCCGGTCAGTTCATCACCTGTTAGCCCTTGTAATTGATTAGAACGCCGTCAGAGAAACTGAAGAATGAGCCGACAGTGCGTGGAAGCTGGATCAAAATCTCGGCATATGCACAATTAGGATCGACACAACTTTGAGAACCCAACGTCAGTCGTAACTAACGGCTACAGGGTCTGCCTGAGACAAAACATACGTGAACGATGGAGAGTGCCAAATTATGCATTCACGTGCCTAATGTCTGGAACTAGTGCATGTCAAAATAAACTGATGATCAAAAGAAAGCGGTAGCACACATCACAGTCTACGTGACTTAATATTAGCCCATATTTACCATCTAAGCGCGATTCGGTAGATTTCCGTCGGCTCACACTAGTGTTCACAACGTTTGCTAGCATAGCAATAAAGTGGCCAGCTTTCTGCATAAACCATTCTTAATATCCTTGACAGCGTTGTCAATAAGAACAGGGACAGAGGTTACAGATAGATATCGATAGATTTAGCGTTTATAGTCAACCAAAGCGGATTAGAAGAACAGCACACAGATCAAGACTGACGCAAATCCAATGCATGAACCGGATTATGACCATCATGTTAACGACGCGACACACTCTAACACGATGGAGGGTGGTGACCAAAGGGTCACATAAAGTATACACTCAACCTTCAGAAAACGACGTGAGAGGTCTCAGTTCAGTAGGCTGATTACTGTGGGGAATGATGATAATTTCGAGCCAGTCGCGGCGTAAAATCGCAACTACGTGATATGTGAGTGACCACCGTTACCAATGCCGCGAGTTGTAGTTAATAAATTTCGTTAGGACAGACACGCATCGCAGGTAAGCTGACCACTCTCCACAGTATGTGCCATTTGAGGGGTTAGACTGGAACAGACAGCTAGATCAGTGCATTATTAAATTTTGTTGAGTGAGGGTTCCGAAGTTAATGCTTGTTTGGGCAAGAATTTCTAGGCATCCTGGATAAAGTCCAAAGAACAGCGAACATACTTAGTTAGCGAGATTGCCAGAGAGGTGAACCTTGTAGCTAGTGACTCTCATGTTGAAAGATTCTATACTTCCAAAGTTGGTTCCGTCTGTTCATCATTTCCTTCGCCCTCTTCCATTTAACTGATCATGCGGCGCAACTTGCGTTCGATTTTCTGGTATACTGATTACAACGTTTTTAATTAGTGAAAGTAAACACCTATGGTAACCGCCCAAATCAAGTGGGGTTGTTGCCATAGCTTGGTTGTGTCCCCACGCCTCTATATCTCTCGGTTTTGACCATAGATTCATTAGGCTCGGAGCGTTAGCAACCAAATTAAACGTTATTCTGAATCGCAAATAAGTTCCCAAAGTGTATGTGAAACTTCAACAAACAGAATATCCAATTCACAGTAAAAATTGGTTTGACTAACGAAACCGAAGATTAGTTCAACATTAGATTGCCATTTTCAGGTGGATAGAGGAGTTCGACTGAATGTTATCACAGGTTTGAAGCACATTATCCTAGAAGTCTGCTGAGGACTACAAAATCAAGTCAACTGAGGTGTAGACCTACGCCAGGCAAGTTTCGGTCTCTGTGCAAACACACTGATGGCAAATGAATGCAGTGGTTTGTGATGCAGGCGTTCTGCTAAGCAGTGTCAATAAAAGTACCAGGCTTGAGTGGGTAATTTTACACTTTCCACGGTGGGGTAAACAATGAAACCAGATAACATGAGCAGAAGAAAGGTTTAGTGAACGAACAGGTAAAAGCAGGTATGCATTTTATTCCCCCTGTGGCGGGCACCGTGCAAGAACAGTTGTTACTTTAACGAAAACAAATGAAATAGGAATCTTTCCATCGCATTTGTACCGACGTGTAATATCAGTCAACTTGAGCTGATACTGAAATCAGTAAGCCTAAAAGCTGTTCTGATAAAAGCATGGTAATACTGATCTTCGCTATTAAGTGACTGGGTAAATGAATGACATAGAGAGTCGGGTAGATGATTGTAAGAGTGGTGAAAATATAAGGTACCAAATGTAACTCTACGAAGATAAGTTCCTTCATACTGCATGCAGTGAAAATGTTCGTCTTGGTTTCCATGTTCAGTGGATGGCCGATACGTGTAAGTGAGGGAAAACCTGAACCGCAAGGATATAAACGAGTCGAATAGATCAAATCACTCGGAACTGATTATATAATTTGCTAGCCCTAGGTGTACGTCTTTCTATGGAGAAAATCTACAGCTCGAGGAATAGTTTGATTAAATGGTGCGGGCTTAAAATAAGTGGTTGATTCCATCATGGTGGTTCGTACAGTTCGTAATTTAGGTCCGTACCTGCTCCAGTGCAGTACGGAGTGCTACTCCAAAGTTGTCAAGAGATTGTGGAAACGCTTATCAACAACAGACATTTTAAAGATAATGTGGAGAGTGGTTAGCTACATGGGTAATTGTGTCACTCTTAATGATAACGTTAATGAGACCTACCATCAACCGAGTAAAGGACAGAGTTGTCTTCGCTAACCCACATGACTTATGGTTCCATCTTGTTGGAAGTCAGCGAACGAAGCCTTTGCTACTCACTACTAGTTTATACAAACCATAAAATTCAAACAGCTATCGTTTTCACCTACTTAAGATTAATGAGTAGAACATACACACGCTAAGTTTTTCTAACCTGGGCTAGTTTGAGTAGGCACAGCAACCTTCCCCTATCATTGTGAATGCGGCGTTGACAACGTTGTAAGCTGTACGGAGTGCCGCTAAATATCGAAAGCACTTTGCTAACTACAGTGGAATATGTTCCGGTGAATACACAAGGATACGTGCACACTCCCAAACGGCTGCTCAAAATAGACAGCCAACAGCGTTGCTCCTGCTACCCTACTGGGTGTGCAGACGGCTACTAACCGAGATTATCGGATCCGGTGTTTGTCCTTGGTTTAACCAGCACAGGGTATGTTCAAGAACTCCTATGAGTCACCGCACATCCAGTGGTGTACGGTCCGTTGGAAAGCTCCGTGATCAGATTATGTCAGTTTTATTATTCGTCCTGAACTGACGGTTTATTTCGGCAAGTTGCATACTTCATGAATTACAGATTCTACGCAAGACGATAACGAAGCGTTGGCAGTGCATGCGATGAGTTTGTGTCTACTTCCAGAGAAGAGGAAACCCGTCATTACGTCGATGCCAAAAGTAAAGCAGCGCTCCCTCGGAATACATTCATTACGTAGAATACAGAGTACACTGACCCGGTAAAGAAAGGTGTTGCATCAGTTGTGCGCTCAATTCCACGAATATATACTCAAACGCTCACCCAACAACTATCCACGAACAACTGGTCCATTCAGCTGATACTTACTCACCTAAGATTCCGTCCACAGAGATGTTTTCTTACTGTGGACTTTACGGAGATTGGCTAGCAGAAGCATGCAAAGGTTTCTTAATTGCTTCAATGTCTTATTGTCCAGCAACCGTCGTTAGCAGACCTCAACTTCATCGACGAACCAGCGTTAAGTCTTCAAGGTTAGGTAAATAAGTAGAACCAAGTTTGGTAGGTGCAGTAAAGCTCGCGCATAGCAACGGAATTGCTACACAACACTGCAGATGCCCCTAGACTATAGATTACCGTTGTCATAGTCAGTTAACCGATCTCAGATGGGCTGACCATTTGAGCGACGCGAAATTTCGTCGGAACGCACTTGGGGAATGTGCGAGTTCGCGACCGATAGCCGAGGAAATGAAAATGCATTGTTTGCGCTGGTCAGGTCAAGTGCTCTGTTTGCCACCTCGCGGATTGTACACTGTGATTGCTGATGGTGAGAAGAAACACGGCCACGGGCTATGGTAGATTAGAACGCTCCAGTGATCACGGCTGGCAGATGTCACCTACTTGGTTGGAGAGTCTGCGACCATCTACACCGCCGGTTGGGAACACTCTCTGGCCCAGAAAACATCACAGGCAATGATCAGCCTGTATCCGCATGGTTGATAACTCTTCTTATTCATGAGGCCCTATTATTTTTCGTTCTGCAATCTTCTCTTCTTTTCTTACTGCACGTGTACCTACTACCAGTAGTCGAACTGATGCTTAACGCCGACACAACCATAAGACAACATAAGGAAAAAAGAGGTCTAGTAACCAAAAAATCTGTATTCAGACATTTAACGTGAAGGGGCAGGTACCTTGTGAAAAACAACCGAGCTAAAAGTGAAAGTAAGGCGTCATTAGCAGGACACTTTCCTATCGATGCCTAGCGTCACTAAGTGCACTTAATTCACAGACAACTCGATCAAACAACGACAACATTCACGCCACTGAACTCAATTGGCTGCCACCTCACCTAACGTCTCCAGACACCGACTCTGTGATTTGCGAGGTCCCTAGCCTGGGAGACGAACCCGAGCTACAATGGCCAATTCTTTGGTGAACGACTGCATTTCTCCCACACCAAGTTATCATTTGTCCAGTCGGCTGCAGCATCGGTAAACAGTGCTCGATGTGGCAGATTGACAACATAGTACTTGGCTTAACTACTTGAGTTTGTGCAAAGTTGAGGACTGAACACAAGACAACCTTGACGTGCGCAGCAATTGGCGCTAAAACTGTTAAGCAGCTGGCCATAGACCCTAAAAGGAGTGAAAGTGTGGGAATAAAGTATAGATAATATGTTCGCGTATGTCTGTGATTCTAAACGTGCAGATTGATCGACCAAAACAAAGGCACCCTTACAGTCGACAAAAACGGCAATTGTTGGACAACAATACACACGACGCTGCTCCAGAACTTAGCGAAGAGTTGAAGTTTGGTTAATATATCCCCGTCCAGGATAAAACCCTGCCTGCTCTTCCTTCAAGTTTTCACCCGAGTTGCAGTCAGTGGACGAAGCATAACGGAGGCTAGTAGTCTAGCGATGACCAGAGTCAAGCTATCCCTATGGTTTTCGCAAAAACCCTTAACGCTTTTCTTGAATATAGGAGCTATTAACGAATGGCTTCAGTAAAGAGGGACGTTTTCCGTCGTCCACACAAATTGAAACAAATGAACTAAGGCCTCCAGTAACGCTTCCCCATCCTCTTTGAAAAGCGCTGACACGAGATCATTTAGACTAGCAGCCCTGTTGTGCTTGAGAGCCGAAATACAACAGCAGTTTTGGTGGGTTGTTTCAAATCTATCGACCAGAACACTACACTGCAAGTTCGTGGCGGAAACACCTTAGAAGCAGGGGACCAGCTAACATGGCTCTCAAAGTATTCTGCTCAACGGTCAGCCTTTATGAACTTACGAATGAATGTGTCCTTTGTCTCGCCGATAGCTTTACAGACAAAGAAATACCCTAGGTCAGTGGTAAACATACGACTGAGGAGTCTGCCAGTGTTTCGTGATGTAAAAGCGGTTGCTGTTTCACTGCCTTTTTCAGCTGGCTAAGCCTCACGATTGACAATTAGGCTAAGCCTCAGCTTCACACGGATATCCCTCGTGAAATTATTAAGTCAACAGCCGAGCGGAAAGTCCCATGTGGCATCTGAAAATTTTAGAGACTTCTGTGAGATCTTATGCTAGTTAGCCAATTAACTGTCGTAACAACGAGACTAGACCTTGACGCGATGTGACGGCTTGAGTATCTCGATGACCTGTTGGATTAAACTGGACGGTGTTATAATCATACCAACAGGGTCACTCATGTCAACAGGTAGCAGCCTAAAGAGCCACTGTATCTTGGTCTTCACGAATGAAGGATTGAAAAAGGTGGGCAGCCTTTTCTGGAAAAATGGGTGCTAGTTGGAGTATACTACCACCCACTCTTTGCCTCGTGGTACGGGCTTCTGGTTGAGAACCCCAATCGCTTTCTCCTGTCTAGATATGCGCGTCATGGCAGTAACTCGTTCCACACACAGTCATAATTATTTATAACTGTAATCAGCAGAGTGGTTGTGAGAATTAGTGCCATCCTGCCGTTAATCATTTCAAGCGGCCTGCTCGCAAGAGCTAAAGGTAACCAGTATCAAAGTAATGTTCATGATTACAGAGTTGTAGTCCCCTCCACCGCAGTTCATGCCGGGAAGTATCCGAGTGACACAATGTCACAAAGCGGGGCGGCACCACAGTTAGAAGAACAGCAATCTATGGTCGACGTCTTAGATATTCGTCCATCCTGCATAATCAAATTACCTGTCTCTCACGAGATGCGGCACAATCAAATCGATATGTTTACGGGCCTATCGTCTAAGAATTTCATGCCTTCTGAAGAATATTCAAAGGATCAATCGTAATGTAAGGAGAGATTCTCTGTGTACACTTGTGTATCGCCTCCAGTGCTTCTGAGTTTGCAGCTTGTGATAAACCTTTAACCAAATATGTATTCGAATCAACTTATCCCTAAATTTGGATCCCTTAAAATACATTTCTAATCAAAGAAAATTAGCCGCTTGCACTTGAACAAAGGTTATACTGCTAATCCCAACTAAGAGGGATTGTTACCCAAATGTGATCTTCTTGTTGAAGGATTGCCCACAAAAACAGATCAATACAGTCATATTTTGAAGATAACTATCTACAATAGGTTCCACTGATTTATACGCATAGCTGAGTGTTGAACGTCCATTATGTACATTATGTACATTATTTTACACCTCGTGAAGAAATGGATACACAACTTAGGCGAGGTGACTAAAATAAGGATCTAAACCGACAGTTTAGGACCGCTCGACATGAACGTGTTAACTACAAAAGAGCCAGGTAGTTCGCGTAACGAAGACAAAACAATCCGACTCTTAGAGGTAATTTTCCACTATTCTGGATGTGATATAAAATCCAACTTTAAAGCTAAGTGAGACAACACGTTGACCCATGCTAGGGAAGATTCCTTTAGCCTTCTAAAACTTCCATTATTGGTGATTTAGCGTTCAAAATACGAAAAGCTGGCCGACAGACCACACTATCAATTATACGAACAGAAAACACTACTGGCAGAGTCCTAAAACTTCACGTCACCTGTTTAAGCTGAACAGCTGATCCCAGACAATTAAACAGAATGACACATTACTTGACAAGCACCTCTCAGAAATCGTTGAACAGCAGTATGATCCAGGTCGGTCAATTACGCCAAGGCCTGGACACTGTGAATGACGTAAACAGTAATTTATGAGTTCGCTCGCTGCATAAAAACGAAGAGGTGGGCAGTCAGACGCTGCCATAAGGTGGCATAAATATGATAGTTCTCTATAGACCTTGACATGACCAAGAATACGGGAGCGGAACGAGACAATTAGTATGTGTGTTACGTCGACACACATCTGCATCTGAACGATTCTGAAAGCGTCCATTGATCTACTGGGTCATACGTTGTACTTGTAGTTGAGAAACAGTACTGTTGATCTAAGATGCCCATTCTGTCCTAATGCTGGTTTCTCTTAAAAAAAAGTCAATTAACGAATATGATACAGGCCCACGCTCTAGTTAAGTTGTGAGTTAGACTACCTCTGTTGCAATTTTCAGACGCCTTCACCTCCTTTTTATGACGGAAACTAAAATAGGCTCATCTTAACTGTAAGGGAAGTTTTGGGTTATCTACTCTTTTTGAAACTGGTAAGTTAAAATGTCCAACGATGTCTCAGAATCTTCACTGAATAGCAACAGAACGAAGTAGTCTAGATATCATCATAACAGCCGTGAGCCTGACCAAAAGGTACTGTGGCTCGGGCCGCCGTTCACCTCAACAGTGACGTAGAATATCCTAGAAGAAAAGGTTACTGAGGAGGCTGAGAATTAATGAGAGAAGACTAACAGGAAGAATTAGAAACGGTATGGATACAGGTCCGCCATTGACTGCGACACATCACCATCTCGGATAGCGTCTCTAACCAGCGGTTTGAGTGATCACGAGGACCCCATCCAGGCAGGCGACACCTACCCACTTTGCTCAAAGTCTAGATATCAGTTTTGATTTGCATGAGAACCTTGACATAATCAGTCTTCAGCAGTTTCAAGCTGGCAGACTGGAGAACGGCATTAGAAGCGCGTGGAGGCGGTGCACCGAAAATGACGCACCAGCTAAACCACCTATTGAGGTATCCCATCAGAGGGTCTAGCCTACGTAACGTCAACGCGAAAAGTGTCACTCGCTTTCATAACAGTAAAAGTCAGAATCACATTCAAAATTACAACGACTAATGGACCAAAACTAGAGGAACTTACTTTTAAATACAGCATATTCACAAGTTCCATGAACAGTGGAAGACAAATGTGAAGCAAACCCGAAATAAGTTGCGAAACCACGTGAAAACTGGATGAGGAAAAAATCCAGGAATCTAAAAAGACAATTCAGGAATTGCGTATATCATCGTGCATTGATAAATGCAAGTTGTACGGTTAAGTCGGTCAATAAATGCTAAGTTATTCAGCTTTTACATCATGGGGTGTCCATAGTCACATGTGGGCTGGACAACAGCAAACTGATCAAGCCTGGACAAGAACAATCATGGCAACTGGGATCAGATGTGCGATTATGCAGTTGATAAACAGATATCGTTGTCAAGCCCTTACGACTGCTTAAATCAGAGTAATTGACATCCGTAGATAATTGATCTTTTAAAAAAAAACACTAAATGTCTTTAAGAGGACGATCAAGAGAGTACAGACTACCGAAGCACGTAGTGAAATTTTAGTTGAAAAGCCAGTGCAAATAAAACGCGATCATCATGAACGAATATGAGATAAAAGTGGTAACAAGTTATTCCAAATGGCTGTGTGGAGTAGACACACTACTGCGAACACAAAATAGCGTAGAATCATTGTCCCATTGGGAGCCAGCAACCGTAAGTTGCAAGTGGATGTGTGTATTATGCACACAGAGGTTGACATTAAATTATGACCATTCATAAGTAAGTCAAGGTGTACGAGTGGAAGTTACACTATCTGAATGACTGGAGCAGCATTCAGAGTAAATAGTAGTCTAATATACTTTCAGGCATGAACAAGTAACGACAAACAATCGGGCATCCATCAAAACGAGCCCACATGTTCACTCGTAAAGTATTATAGTGCCTACGATCCGTAATCTAGGAGTGCCAACCTGAAGGCACACTGAAATCTGGATGAATTACAACTCAAGAAATGAATTGACCAAGTGAATAAACATGGGCAAAGTTGGGCCCGTGGCTCTGCTGTTATGAATCAAACTACTTAATCACCGGTTTAGGTTTCTGCGAGAGTCCACGCTTCGTCTAGGATGAACCAAGGCCACAGACAATAGGTAACAGACGAGTTCCATGTGTCAGAGAACAAGCAAACCAAGACAGGAATACAGACTAATCAGCTGTATTCAACTCGTGCTGAGCTCATTGGACCTGCTTGTAACTACTACTCCAACAGTGCCGCATGTCGTCTCGTGTCATGGTTATTTAGCGACCTTCGAAAATACAAATAAATACCCGCACTAAGAATGAACCTTTACAATAATCAAAATGTGAACAGTTTAACAAACAAGTTCCTTCGTCTTGGCTTCGACAGAACAAGCAGGTAAATTTTTATTGATGGATCATCAATTTCGGGACACCTGTTTGAGTTATCCACTAATGAGTAGTGTAAAAAGGTTTCCTGATGTTGTTAGTTGCGAACAACCACTATTGAACAAGGAACACTGATATGTTCGCACTTGACCGCATCACAAACGAAGGCGCAGCCACTGTAACGAAGTCAAGTGTGAGGTGTTACCAGCTTTTCAAAATTCTCGTAAATCAAAACGTCATGCCCACCAAGGTTCAACGTGAACTCGCTTGACGAGGAACGCTCCTGCTGTGCGGGTGTTAGGAGACGATATCATCAAAATAACCTAATCAGGTCCTCGGTGCCGGCTGACGAAATATATCAACAGAACAGTGGCGTGAAATTTTTTCCAGTTGGACCAACTAGGATGCGATGTGAAGGTGCGTGTGAGTGTCGTGCTAACCCGATGAACCAATCAGTGTCACGGCTATGGAACTGACTCCACTTGGCTACTTAATCGCGCAGTGACCTAAACAACCGGACATTGGTTCAACTTGTAAACGGCCACATTCGGCAACTAATTCATGCTATATATTTACATGCATATTATTCTTTTGTCGAACTTGAAGCAGGTATTACATTCGTGTTCTTCCTGACTCCGCGCTAGTAGACTGGGTGAAGTCGCATAGCAGGGATCCGGGTATAGCATCCAAGCCGGGATAAACGTTTGCCAGAGAAAAGGCGCGTTACATCAACGGGTTTGCAAAACCTCAGAGAGTACGGCCAACCGGAACCTAATAGATCGTATGACAACAAACGTATGATGGTGTTACTTCTAGAAAGCTAGTTCAGACTATCGTTATCTCATGAGATTGAAGCAGAGACGAAACCAAACCTTAGGAGTTAATGGCCTGTCTGCGTGACTCGACAGACAGCAGCTCAAGTTACTCGCACGGGCCATTATCATCATCATCATAGCAGCCATGAGCCTGACCAAAGGGTACTGTGGCTCGGACCGCCGCTCACCTCAAATGAGAAGTTTGAAAATTAGCAAAAGACTAAGCGGAAGAACTATAAATGGTGTGTATGCAGGCAGGCCATTGACTGCGACAAACCGACATCTCGGACAGCTTCTTTAACCAGCGGTTTGAGTGATCCCGAGGACCCCATCCAGGCAGGCGAAACCTACCCACTCTGCTCAATGGAGCAGTCAGGGCCTTCATGTTTCGTGACCACGTTGTTGTTTGATCACCACGTGGTTTCACCCAACAGTTGGTGATCTCAGTATATAACGCCCGGTACGGTAAACGATCAGATGACATATGCAGTACGTGACCTAATCATCGAAAGCTATACACCGTGAGTAGTTGACCAATCGATCCCGCATCACGAGCGTTCAGGAATACGCGCCGACGAACGACCGTTTTGCTCACGCGATCAGTCCACTTATGTAGGCTATTTGGCGGAGACAACGATGATTAAATACAGCAAGCCTGTTGACATCTTCCTTGCAAACAGGCCATGATTCCGAATCATAGAGCAAAATTGAACACACAGGCATTAAATACCACTTTTTCGGGGACAGCCGAACGTCTTTTCGACACCACAGATGGCGCAGGTTGACAAAGGCAACGCGTGCCTTCGCAATCCTCGGTGATATCTCATCTACAATATTACAGGCTGATGAGATAGTGCTACCCAAGTATGTGAAACTGTTCACAGTCTCAAGCGAGTTACCTGCAATGAAGAAAGTAGGAGTTGAAGTGCCCCAGTCTTGAGGCAACACTTCGCACTTTGAAGTTGCGAAGCGCACTCCATACAAACCAGCTCGGTCGCTCAACCTGTCCAGCATGGTCTGCATGTTTTCTGCAGAGGGGCTAAGTAAGACAATGTCGTCC
>JTDE01004392.1:20444-30887 GCA_014338405.1 Paragonimus skrjabini miyazakii
AGCACTTTGCATTTACGAGCGTATGTCCTCTGGGCAAATGATAAAACAAAACAGGCACGCACAAAAGCATGGTCCGAGTCCGGGTGGTTGCTCCAGAAGACATAACAGTCCTTAACAGAGTGGCGCCACCTGTAACTGACTGCTGTATGATCCAGCTGTGTCCACGGTTGAGAAGCACACGGGTCTCCAAGTAACACACTGCTTCTTCCTGTGTTGGAAAGCAGTGCTGGAAATATAAAGACCGTGGGATGCGCACACTTCCAGGAATCTTTCGCCATTGCCGGTGTGTTGTGTCCGAAGAGTAAACATACCTCTAAGCAGCTTGTTATCCGGAGAAAGACGACCAAGCTGAGCAATAAAATCACCCGCTAGCATGTTGATGTCTGAGTGTCTAGTTTGCCTCAGAAGGTCAACGAGAGCGTTATCGAACGCATCCTTGGTAGCATCCGAACAGCTGTCCGTTGGACCGTACGCCGATATAATGCATACACAACGCCTTTCTGATTTGCGTCGTCAGACTTCAACCGATGTATTGAGTCTGACAGCGCACAAGTGATTGTTCACTGGGTTCCAGTCGAGCAAGCATTGCTCTACTCTGGGACTCAGTACGATTCCCACTCCAGCCTGGCGGCGAGATTCAGCTTCGGCGTTACCAGAAACCCTGCGAGGGAAGCGTTTGGATTGACAGTTATCTAGAGATGAAGTCAAGTGGATAACCGTGCTAGAATCGTAGACTCGCGTCTCCGACACACAGCACACATCAATACCCAGACTTGAGAGATTACTGGCCAGAGTAACTTGCTGACCGATTTGTCAGAGAGTGCGGACATTGAAGACGCTAATGTTTACCAGTTTTCTTGGCCTCGGAAAGCAAATATCACCCAGAGCCACATGGAAGGCAGAAAAAATTAGGGCTTAGACGATAGGAGGAAGTCGTGTTGGGTGAATAATGTCACTGTCAGGAGGACGATAACTTCTGATACTTCCCGGTCATTTATGCCGTGGAAGGAGGTTGACTTGAGGGACCCCACCCCGAGTCTCTGACTCAAAAGTCTGACCTGCGAGACAACAGGATACAGGGTTTTCCTGGGAGACCCTACTCGGAGCCAATGACTCAACAGTCTAACTCACTTGGCAGTGAGGGGCTTGCATAGCTTGAGGGCGCAGTGAATAAGACATTGATGTCCCATTCTGAGCACTGCTGCGTGCAGTGGATGTACTCGAAGCTACACCAGGCTTTTGAGAGATAACAAATGTTTTTCGACCGTATTGAATAATACGCCGACGGTCACAGTCAATCGTTGGGCGATCGGAGTGCTCTTTGTTTGAGGGCACCTTTTTTTTAACCCCCGTCTTCCTGATACGGAAGACAGCAGTGCCGCAACTATAAAGTAGTTCTGCTGTATGCTCATATGATCGTGGCTCACTACCTAAGCACTCCTACACGGTTAGTAATGCGACATGCAATCCTATGAGTGTAACTGCTTTTCGTCTGACTGCTTTCCTTTGAACTGTCTGACAAGGTTGCACTTGGAAGGATCAGAGCCTGAGTCAGCATAGCCCGCCGGATCAAAACAGTACACAAGCCCGACCACCTCGTCAAGGTAGCAGCATAGGTCGGGACTCGCACGGGTGAGTGATGAAAGACCAAATGACCGTTTCCGCAATCTCGGAAAAGCGACTAAGACTCACCTTGCAGGGTTGACTAACTTGAAAAATATCCGTTCGGGCAACCAGTCTATTCATGTGTGAAGTAGAACGGGAAATTCAAGAAGCAACCAAAAATGATGAGGAATCAAAACCATTAAGCAACATGACCGTAACAGTATTTGAAACTTCTTGTATTAAAGGTGTGAATAACGCATGGGGTAGTTTAGCGCGTTATGTGTATATGTAATGTGAGTCTAACATCATGAAGGAAAGTGGAAAATAACACTGTAACGTCACATGCTACCGAGGTTTTCGAGAAACACGTAACCAAACCTGACAACGTATGACCGGACTAGGGGACAACTCGTGGTTCAATTATCCGATGGTCATTCCATTAGATACGTAGTGAACGATTCCATCCTAGCCGATTTGAACCAACCGACCTACCAGACAGATTGAGTCGTATCGACCGTATGTGAGACGACTCACGTTTCAGTGAAAGAAAAACATATTAAAACTTCACCATGTATATACTCAGCGGGGTTTTGCCGCTAATTTACGTCGTAAACGAACTTAGGTTAGGTCACTTGGCCAAATATAGATACACGTGCACATACAATGTCAATCAGAGTGACCAATCAAACCTACCTAGTAGTCGGTTGGCACGAATCAGTGAGAACAGGTAGGAGAAAAGAGCCAAAGACTGAAAAGAACAAAGCAGGAGATAATCAGTTCAGGTAGCATACGAGAAGTGCAGCTGAGTCAGAGACCATTGTAAAATAAGATTCATAAGCTACCAAGTAGTAAACGTTTAACTATGGGTTAAAAGAATACATAGCATATGCTACAATCTCAACTGAGACTAAATCACTGAGCTATACCATACGGAACTCCCTAAACGCCAGTATGCTGAGCAAACAAAAAAACACGTGTAATTACCACTTTCTATATCAAGAAGGATACAGAAGAGGTATGAGAAACTCCTTTGTATCTAACTTGTAAAGATACATGTGACCTTACAGAATGTTCTGATTTTCTTACGTTCAGTATATCGAAGAAAGGAGATAACTTGAAGTTGAATACAGTCTGTTTTGGATGCTTTGCGATCAGTCAGCTCGCTCGGCATTACATAATTCGAAATCTATGTGGCGCAGACGACTCTAACGCTAAGTATCACAGATTGCATCATAACAGCGACCACAACAGAAATAACGTATCAGACATGAAGGTGTACACTCAATGCGTAGTCACCAATTGTTTAACTCGAAGTCGTACAAGTTCAAACTATCAATCCCACAAGGGAACGTGAGACCTACGCTTTGCGAGACAAAGCGTTAGATACAACGTTGGTTCGAGAGAACATACTGCAGTGACTCCAGCATGAGTGTGATTCATCCTCCCTGACCATTAGGACGTTGACAAAGGTATCTCGTCTCCAACGTAAGCGCACCAGTTTCCAATTATCCGACGCGGCTGACACCGAACATGCGTTGTCCATGCCATACCTACTTTTGTTACTTTCAGTCGTTTCTGCATCCAAACAGGCCCAAAAATGGCCACATTTAACAGATGTCCAACTCAAAGACACCGACACAAAGAAAGTAACAGTCCTAATAGGTTGTGATATACCCAGGGCGCGTTGGATCAAACAATTACACGTCGAAAACATTCTTAGGTCATTAAGACAATACCAGGTTGAGCATTATTTAGTTTAGTAGAATATGGAGAACGGAAAGAAGTCATTCATACTTTTAACGGCAGAGGAGTATCAACAGAAGACCACATTAAAACTGTGCAAGTTAGGAAGCTACGGATACTAATGTTCTGCGAAGTTCCTTGTCGATAAAAGACACGGTGGTTTTAAAGATGGTAACCGAGAAAACCAATAACTGACGATCAGTATGTCGTTCCCTTACCCAGTCGAGAGAAATAATGGCTGACGTTGACCAGTAAGGTATGATCTCAAAAAGGCTATCACATTAGAGGAAACGTTTCCTCAGAACTCACGAGTTGCAAAGGGAACACGTGGCGGTAAATGAGAACAACATATCGAAAATGGTATGCCACCAGGGTCTGCGTTAGGTAACTGAGACCAGACTATTCTCCATGTTGGTATTTGTCACATCATCTTGTCTCGAACTCACTGACGCTTAGATGCCACGCAACCATGAATAAATGGCAAACCCTGTACAGGAAAAAATATAAAGGACGGGGAGGGAAAGGGGCCTTACTACTATCAAAAACAGCCAGGTCTATATTAAAACGTTCAAATTCAAGGTGCTTACACCTTGCGAACAAACAACCGGGCTGTAAGTGAAAGTAAGACGTCATCAGCAGGTCACCTTCCTAGCGTCACTAAGTGCACTAACTTCACAGACAACTCGACCAAACAACGACAACATTCACGCCACTGAACCCAAGTGGCTGCCGCCTCACCTAACGTCTCCAGCCCGAAAGACGAACCCGATGTACAGTGGCCAACTCTTTGGTGAACGAATTCATTTCTCCCACACCAGGTCATAATCTGTCCACCTCGCACCTTACACCAGTCGGCCTCAGCGTCAGCAAACAGGGCTCAGTGTGGCAGACGACTAGGTGACATCCTTACTAAATAGCCTCGCCATCTAAGTCTGTGCAAAAATAAGGATTGAACGAAGGAATTCGCTTGGCAGTCACAACCAAATACATGCTTTTCATATAGATTGAACATCACCCACAAGTGATCGCAGCTGTCGCATTCCCACAGACTGTCCAGTCGGCCTCTTTCGAAAAGAAGCACTAGACTCGGGTTTCGCTCTCATTTCGAAAGGGGCCGACTGGAAAGTCTATCGGAATGCGACAGCTGCGATCAATTGTGGGTGATGTTCAAGCTATATGAAAATCAAAATCCCCTACTACGCATCAGAAATACATGCTTCTTAACCTCTTTGTTGCTTACTCGTTGGTGCCACCGGAAACGAGCGATCAAACGTAGACATCAATGGTCAAATACCTTAAGACGGTTCACGTCCTCTACTCCCAGTGGCCATGTTTCATTGCCGAATAATGACACAGCCTTCATTGTCGCCTTATACACGCGATCCCTAAGATCCAGAGAGACGCCTACTTGATACCAGAAATGTCCTAAACTGGCGAATACCTCCTTAACTTCAGAAATACGTGCTTTTATTTAATTCCCTACACCTCAGCCGCCACCACCGATGAATAGCAAACCAATCAACAACCTCTATCACTTCATTATCCAATATAAGATCGCCGTAATCACAGCAACCTTGCAGAAGCAGTTTGCATTTTGAGGCTGCAAATCGCGAACTGAACTCAGACAGCTGAAGTCCTCTCTGGAAAATCAAGAAGGGTATGACCGTTTTTCCAGAGTCGGTCCACTGAGAAAGCTAAACCCTGTGATTGACGATATTATTTGGCTGAGAGGTAAACTGAATTAGGCAACCTATCCGATGAGAGTGAAGCACTCAGTCATTCTTCCTAACTGTCATTTGATTACTGATCCTGTCGGGAGGGAGTTCCACGTAATGGAAGGCCACAGTGGAACGTCCCAGGTAGTGGAGGCTATCCATTAGAGGTACGGGATAGGACAGCGCGGTGCTAGCATCAAACAGATAATTGATAAATGTGTCGGGCGTCGACGAAGGTCAGAAGTTGTGATTTAACAGATGATGGTGTCGTTACCTTTTGATTGAGTCCATTGTTTTGCGCACCGATTTAAGACCCCAAGACATCACCATGCACACGCCTGCCGGCCTGTTTCTATCCACTCTCCTTTAACTGCGTTGTTTTCCTACTGGATGGTCTATACATATTTAATTCACATGAATACACCGTCCAGAGACAGTGATACGCAAGCTTCGCATTTGCTTGCAAGCATTAGCCGAGGGTTCATTGTTGCTTGTGTCTTCGGTCCTGAGGAGCCTATTTGTTGTTATATTCCCTGTGAACGTAAACAGTTGAGGTTTGCAACATTTATTTCATTGATCACGTTGTTACCAGTACCGTGGAAACCAAACCTTGGTATCTATTAGATCGTCGCCTTGGTTACGCGCTCAGTCGCTGGCCCCAAAAACGAGAAATGAGAAGATACGCAACAACACCGTTTATTGGAAGAGCGGGACAAGACTAGGCCACAGAAGCTTTAAATTTATAGGACAAAATGATTACCATAGATGGCCGACAGACAAAAAGCGAATCAAATGAAAGAGACATAGGTGGCAGTCACGACGTCATAGCAAATCATGTTACAGGGGCATCAGAAGGCAATGCGAGAAAAAACAGTCCAGATAACGCACAGACATTTGACCGCACACCTGCAATCTGATTGGCTGAGTGGAGCCATACCACCATCCAGGATCATACCATCCGAGCAGGCCGGCCGGTCGATGTGGCGTGATGAGTTCTGGCTGTCTCGTTAGGAGATGTGCCTCCTAATAGGATCCGATTTGCTTGTGTCACTCAGCGTTCTAAGGATAACGCAGTGGAGTCGAATGCATCTATGCGATTTGTCGTTTACACTTAACATGAAGTTTCAGGTAACCACTTGATTGGGCTGTGGACTACACCTGAGAATGTAATTGACGCCCTTTAATACCTATAGGCTGGTGATCTTTTATATGTAACCGGTGCGAAACTCATAACGTTCACGTGTTGTCCCATGCGCGTTGGCTTGTGATATACAGAAGGCTGAACAAGTCCATATGGAAAGCGCTTAATCAGGATGCCCAAGAATGACAAACTGACTCTTTGTTCACACTTAAAGGTTACACAGAAGCCGGGATAGTTATACGTCAGATTCGAGTTTTGCTTGCTTCTTTTCGCGTTTCATACCTTCCGTGATAAGATAACATGATAGTAGAGATGACTCAAGAATTGGGCAATCCAGTTTTATGAATATCACGATCGAAATGTTATAAGTTTCTGCTTGAGCTGACGTGCATCCATTGTAGACCACTCAGATGAAGATACGGTTATCTCTCATCGCATCCACCACGTCCGTTATTATTAGTGATATTATTAGCACCATTATTAACTTCATCCTGATTCTGACGCTCATCGTCACCCTTGTCCTCATCCTCCATATACTTGGCATCCTTATCCTAATACTCAACCTTCTCACCGTCTCTGTCATCTCCATCCTCATCCTCATCGTCCTCACTTTAATCTCAATTCTCATCTACAGCCTCAGCGGTTTCTCAATTTTCCTTTCTCTTTTTCTTCTTCTCCTTACTATCATCATCATCATCGGCAGCAGCATCCCAACCGTAATCGCCATCCTTATTCTCCTCATTTTCATTTCGGTCATCCGCACCCTCGGTATCCTGATCACAATCTACACTATCCACACCCTCGTTCTCGCCATGACTGTCAGTTGCAGCAACACGCCAGTGATTGGTGTTAATTATTGTCTGGCATACAACTACGAGGGGAAAACATACAAACAAAAGATTGATTTGCAAATGCGAATATGAGGATGACTGATGCACACCGGCTATTTCTGTGTTTTACATTGTACCGCTTCACTACTAGTTATTCGTTACATCACAGAATACTCAGTTCAACAAGAGTAACAGATGTGCTGCTCAAATTCATACCGGACTGAGGTACAGAGGACCTGAAGAATTAAATCCAATAATGATTTATGAATATCGGGAGGCATACACTTAAAATAGTAGTTCACTAGGAAAGTAGCGGACAACGCTGTTGGCAACGGATGTTCAAACCAGGGTTACATATCACAGCGTGCAGTGTGCATGTACAGCTTTGTATGATTACATTCGGTACACAAGAAACAGGTGAAATGCCTGGGTTGAAACAACAGCTCCTATTCATGACGTGCCCTTTCGTAACACCGGTTGTTGCTATCGCACAGTAAGAACGAAAAACCGGAATAAGAGAAACAAACAGAGAAGCTTCTAAAAAGCAAGCATTAGATGGACAAAAGTGACATGGTGTTAAATGATGAGGAATGGAATTTTCGACAAGAGATTGTCACTCACAAGAATAAGCCCCACGTTAATCAGCCAAATACGAACGAGAGGCTGGATGAGGCCACCGGAATCTACCAATTCAGCGCTTGCAGATACTCTGGTAGTAGTGTCAGATGGACGACCGGTAGAAGAGGTGGAATAGGAATCATGCAAACGTTCGCGTAATTGCATTCGGCGAGTGCGTTCCAAATGATGTTGCTGAACCGTTTTTAAGTGTTTCTCACTCGGGTTGAGTTGCACCAAGCGCTTGTGCATCAGCCACAGTCGTAATGGAGCCGCGAAAAAATCACGCAGACCGGAGAAGAAACCCCGACTGCAGGCCATGGAGAATGGCTTACTGAAGAGAGAAGATGGACCGTTAGTACAGACCGCTGAAGGAGATACACAATCACAGTCAGACAGACTTTCGACGTCGGGCTGCGTCCCTGAGTAAAACGTACTGGGTTGTCGTTAATCGTGATAGCAACTTATATGATAGACAAAAAACAAGTAATAAAATGCAAGCAAACAAAAAGAGATATCAGTAAGTTCTAAGGACGCAGGAACACCGTTGATTACGACGCACTGCAACCTCCAGAGCACGGACAGTTGCTCTATCACCAACATGGCAGGTGGCACTTCGTTGTCTTGCTCGATGTAACAATCAAGAGTTTCACAAGTCTACTGTCACCAACAGAAGGCGTTCCGTTGGTACGCGGAAAACTTCACCGAGTCATCGTAGACAGTACCTTCATTCTCTCCGAAAGGAAAAGTGAAAGTGCTGAAAATACATCCCGATGAACTGTGGGGTTGTATATTCAACAAACTCTGCTGATGCAAACTGCCGATCGGACACAATAACGCATAAATTCCATAGGCTCGCATAAAGCTATTGCACGAACGGGCCATGTTTCTCCACAGCGGAAAAGCACTGATTGTATACACGCATAATAAATACTTACTGTTAGGAGACACATCTCCTAACTAAGCAGCAAAGGCCAATCACGTCATATCGATTGATCGACCCGGCCTTGAGTGAATTGATAGGTTTTAACTCACTCAGTTAATCAGACTGCAGCTGCGTGATCGAACGTCTGTAGGTTACCTGAACTGTTTTCTCGAGCTCATTTTCTGATGCCCCCTATAACATGATTTGTTCTAACGCTTTGACTTCCAGATATGATCGTTTCGATTGATTTGCTATGCATCTTGTCGGCCATGTATGGTACTCATTTCACCCTATAAATTTAGAGCCTCTGTAGCCTAATTCTGACTCGTCTCGTCCTCCCAGTAAACGCTGTTGCCGCACCTATTCTCTTTCTCGGTTCTCGGTCAAGCGATTGAGTGCGTACCGAAAGGGACGATCCAATACTCCCTTGATTAGATAACTCAATATCTTTGTGAGAGGAGCAAGCAGAATCTAGCCTACGCACAAGAAACTCGCTAACCAGAAATATACCCGGATGAGGAAAATGTTTCACGACACTAGATTCCAAAAGAACAAAACAACCAAACAAGATAAAGTATGCAATCACGCCCACAAACTTAAGCGTCCAACAGATAGTCTGCGCGATTCAGAGCTGTGTGTTTCTTATACAATTTACTAAAAGAAAACTACTTTGTTTTCCCCAGCAAAAGTGAGGAGATACTGATGTACACATCAAAAATTGAAAACTGGGATTGATGTAGGCATTCTCATACGATCCACGCACGAGGACGAAAGTCATAAATCTTGGTAACCGTATGTAGCGCTGGGTATTTTCAGAATAGGGCACTCCTCGCAAGAAAAATGATTGGACGAACAGATCTTTTTAATTTTGATCGATACATTCGGGAAGCACGTGGGAAATAGTACCGGTCGAAGAGTTGAACGATTGGGGGCCGAGCAACACGTAATATTCATTCACGATTCCAGAGACATAACACATATAAGCATGAGCAGTAACGGAATAAAACAGAGGTAATAAATCGAAATTATATTGGTCGGAGTTACGTAGGTTGAAATAACCTGCAAGTAGTAACATAGTAAACGTTTTCAGAAGAGCAAAGCACCCTTTTCCCGTAACAAAGTTGAACAGAGAAATCAGAAACAGTTTTTTGCACAATGTATCTCTCGAACACATTTTACTGCACCTCATCAGGTACATACTGCAGTCTGTGAGTTTATATAGCAAAGTTCAGTGGGCATTGTGAAGCTAAACAACAAAATCAACAACCACACAAACACACGCACATCCATACACATCAATTACCAGGGCAATTTGGTACTGACGAACAAGTCTTTCTGTACATAGAGAGGTGGCTTCCAATTGCTAATTGCTACCGCCTCCGCGAAGCGGAGAAGCCTTCAATTTTTGTTGCGTAACGTATCCGAAACGTCTTCTCCAGGTTCAGTTGGGGTCGACAAGTTAACAGGTGTCGGGCGATCGATGACGCTAGTTCCCTGTGACTTGTTACATTCTGACTTGAGCCCGGTATTGTGGTATCCATGAATGTTTCGTGAACCCAAACTGGAATGCGTTCGTTGACCCGATGACGTAAATGCCGCCCTGTTCTACCTATTTAAGTGGCCCGGCATTCGCACGAGAATACGCAGATGATGTAAGATTTGGGGTTGAGCGGTAGCGGTATGTTCAAAGGTGGTGTTGGAATTCGGGTGGTGGTGAACAGCATGACCAGGTGGGCTGCATAGAACGTGCGTCCCATAGCCGCCGTGAGACGGGTTCTCAACAGAGTGACAGTATCACCACCTTCGTATGGCAAACGGAGATAGACACTTAGTTTGGGAACTGTTGAACACATCGCGGCGGCCGGCTTT
>JTDE01004393.1:43643-74001 GCA_014338405.1 Paragonimus skrjabini miyazakii
CTACCTGAAGACGATATCTTTGAAAACGGACCTAATAACATCTAAACATCTGATTACATTTAATAACATCTGAGGGTAAACCTATACCACATTATGCAGCGACATATACACTTCGAACTAATCAACGTTATCAACTTCACCATTCGAGACATCTCTCAATTTCGAAACTTATTATTTCTCCAGCAGGATAGATGTTGTACACAGTTATGTCCAAAACTTGCAGCTGGACAACAAAACTATAGCCAACATATGGTGACATCAAACACGCACCCGTTCGTAGTAACCAAACCATCATGGTATATTCTTACTCCGTACTTAATGATTACCAGTTGTTTATAGTTATGGACTACTGTGCAACAGCAGTGACCGTTAAAACTGTGGAAAAATATATATAACTTGGCCTGTTCGCCTCATATGATTACATATTAATCTGTGCCTCTTCCTACTCTAACAGGCCACCTGACAATCTTCCCTTGTTGCTGAACATCTTTTCCATTCTACATGTCGACCGTGTATACTCGATCGACATCGGAATTCGGCTACAGTCATATATTAGAAAAAGCTTTGACTCGACCTCTGTTCGCGTTATACGACAACAACTGTTTGCTGGAGATATAAATTTTATCAACCAACACAAGATTATAAATTTTATATAAACGGTTTAGTCATAAAATATCACATTCCATTATTCGCCATACTTCACATGATCATTTCACGTTCTCCCGTTTATCATGCAATTTTGCTCTTCATTCTTGATTCCACGGTGAATTATAACGTGAGACAACATTCCATAACGTCCGGACAATCAAAATCCCGTACTGGTTGGACAACTTGCGTGGTCTGTGAAATTTCGTCGATTTTGTGCATATAACAAAGTCCAGTCCAGAAGTTCGTCCATTTCTCTACAAAAATTTGGACCCTCCTATCTTACTCCATCTTTACAAAAGTTTCTACATATGTTTCCGGAACCGACTACATCATATAATTGGGAAATTTTCCGACTGTTCATTTTCTCCGTTCTGAAAAACCTTTTTACTTGCACGACCTTGAACTTAATGTCAACGTTAACCTTGTGAAGCGAGAATCGATGTAACTACTCAACATTTCTTACCGAACTTTGCAAATTTTGAGAACTATCATTTTAGATGCAAGTGAGCCAACTGATTCTTCATAAACCGGAATTTTCCTCTCTCATTACGTCTGTTTTGTTACTTCAGTTTCATAATTGATCTAATGTACAATTAACAATTAGGTTTACGGCGTGCGTTCTAGTTTACATTATGTATAGTGATCACGCTCACCTGAGCGTGTTTCTCACAGATGCGTTGAAATAAAAAGCATTATAAGTCATGTTTAACGTACAGTAACCATGCGGGTTACTGGTTTGCTACAAGCGACAAATCAGTCGCAGTGTGAAGTTCTTGATCTCTATCCATTCAAACTCCGAGGACTTCATGACGGTCCAACTCTTGTGTGATTTGTCCCTAGCATAGGACTAGCCTAACAGCTCTCCATCTTAGTGAATGAGAGCAACCCAGTTGTCATGGAAAGAGGCTTTGCAAACACCGTTCCTGGACGTGCCTCAGACTATAGTTTCTCTTCTGGAACACCACTAACTGTGCTTCTAGAGGTTGTTTCAAGGCAGTGCCAGTCACCCATTTTTTGAAAAGATAATCTAACAGTCTTGTTTTGTTCTTGATGCATACTCTAAACCACAAGAACTGTGTTGTAAATTGTTATCAGTTAATGACATTCAGTTCAGTGGACGCTTTCCTGAAACCGAGTGAAACAAACTGATTGGATCGTGTTGATTTCGACTTTCTGCCACGAACCCGTGAAGTAATTGCTGAATCACTGATTTCTCTGGCTTGCTGCGGAGCTGGAAGCACAAAACTTGTATGATATCCCCGCCTCAAGGTATTCCGGTATGAATCGCTGACTTGGGACATGTGATTCCACAGCACATTCAAACTCAGTTTGACAGTCGGATTTTAGTTCGCCTGCTTCGGTCGTGTAAACTGCTGAAATTAGGGAGGCTGTTAAGTGTGTTGAGTGTTGAGACAGCTGGTAACAGTCGAGCACCGTGGAGATTGCACCATCTTGTGGTGCGACAGTGGAATAACAAGAAAGACGATAATAGAGGAAATGACAATAATGATGGGACATGCGGCTATGAGTGCTCGATTGTCAATTATCATCTTGAGACAATTCAGCCATCTAGTTGCATCGACTGACGTTGTCAGGACAATCATCGCTGGTAAGGTATTTCATGTTGAACAAACTGGAAAGGCATAACTATGCTATCTACATAAGTGGCTGCTACGTGATATAGAAACTTCGTACTTGTCACCCCCGAGACTCATTGTATTGGCGATTGCTGGAGGGTTTTTGGGGTGTAATTTGGAGTGTACGGGGTTTTGAATGTTATTAAAAGGTTGCTTGTTATACATTTGTTTGCTAGAGGAAATGGTTCTGGTTTCGACAGATGGTCCTGATACGACAAAGAAAATAAGCCCTTAACTCCGTTATTGGTTATTTTTAGGAAAGCCCCTAGAGCAGTTACGTCTTTGTCTTAGTACAGTGCACGTGTCTGAATATTGCCTTTATTTTAGCAGTTGACTTGCAAGTGCGCGAGATGATGTCGACTGGGTATCTTTCTGACATCAAACTGAGCATTGCTAGCGTGCTGCTAGCTTTCTTCACCCGCAACTTGACGTTGGTATTGAGGAGGAGGTCCGATGAAACAACGGTACTTGGGTCGCGGCTCTAGAAGACAGCGGCTAGGGTAGAGTCACTGATGCGTTGTTCTGATGACGAACGCGCATGACTCTCGACTTTGACGTGTCGAAGGACGGTTGAATTTTCATGGACGATTAATACAGAACATCCAAGTCTCTTTGAAGGTCTTCTGCGCGTTTAACACGGCGTAATACGCGTCAAGAATCCTCATCGTCAGCATACGTCATAACAAGAGAGTTACATCCGGGAGATCACTGACGTAGATTAAAAGCCTTACGGCACAATGTTTTTGACGTTGGATGGGCCGGTTAGCCCATTATTGAGTCTAACTGTGTGTATGCTACAGGATGGGTATTGTTTGGGCAACAAACATAGCTCATTCCATAAGCCCATATTATTCAATTTGTCCAGCGGATACAATGATCAGCTTTATCGAACGCCTTATTCAAATCCAAGAGCACTGCGTAGACAATGACACGTTCTTCTACAACCATTTGTCCACAAGCCAGCGGTAATCAGTAAGTTGCTCGTGCATGAAGAACCATTTCTAAAACCGTACTTCTGCGGTGCCAACAGCGAGCGATTACTTAAATGGTCTCTTACGCAACTGTGCACTATGCTGTTCAGTAATCTTGGCATAATTGGTAATAGAGCAACTGGTCCAAAGTTATTAGCGTTTCTTCTATCCCGGCCCTTGTAGATGAGAGACGTAACGACGTGCGCCCAAATGGCTGGAACATAACACGCAAAATATGAATATTAGAACAAACGGGTCAGTGGTCCTGCCAACCCATCTATTCATGCCTTCAGCATTTGTGGGGTATCTCATCAAGCCATGGCAACAGGTCAACTTATAGCGGGAGGCGCTCGATGCACACTTTGGCCGGGGTGAAGTTACGGGATGGATCCGGAAGACGTTTAGGATTGAAATCGTTGGTGCACATTGTCATCTTATCTGAGTTGCTGGAGACAGATGCATACTGAGCACCTGCTCACTTTTGCCTCATAACTTGTAGTAAAGTCCTGAAAGGGTCGGTAAGGAAAACACATCCGCTGAAACCGGTTCTCAATTTGGCATTGTTCGTCATTCCTATAGACAGATGGAAAATGTTGGATGCTGACCAAAATACATAGATTGCTGGCTGCAACCAGCGTCCGTAAGTGCAGGCTCGTAACGTTGGACTTCATAAAATAACATTTTCTTGAGAGCACAATGCAAAACAACATGACTGCATTCGAAAATCCACAAAACAACGACACCAGGGCCCACCAGTCAAAACACAACTTGAAAAAGTACAAAGGGCAGTCGGGTTGTGGGACCTCTCCTATAATCAGCGGCCAGGGCGCCTCCAGTGTTGCTGGTCTGTCTGCGATGAACTCATTGTGATGCGCCGCATTATGTGAGGTGACATAAAGAGGAGCTCAGAGGAGATTTACCCCTCAGAAATGAGCAGAGGTTCTGGGGTCATCCTTCACGATTCTCAAGCAGCAAGCGGAACGACTTTAGTCTGTATTTCGTCCGTCTCAAAAGATCACCAATAACTGAAATACGCTGTTAGCGCACCTGATGCTAGCGCCGAATTTCGTGGCCTTCAAGCGTCTTCTAATTGTGCATATTTTTGCGCGCTGAACGAAGGATTGTAGATAACACTCTGTTTTTCCTTTTGCCAAGGCACACGGAAATTGTCTCATGCAACCGGTGACTTCTGCCTTCTGTCAGTGAACATTGAGCGATAAACGACGAACTAAAGCACGGCTCAATCGTATCAGTAGACCGAAAATCCCGCCACGATGTTTGTGATACCCGTGGTTGTTAATTTAACAGGAGTATTTTAATTTTGTTGTGGATTTCAGTTTCCGAAGACGATTGACTCTTTTTTAATCCATTTGTTTTGGTAGTCAGAGTCCGTACACATAAAATGTGCGCACATTCATTCACGTAACTTTTAGTGAAAATTTACCAAACTGGCGTAAGTGCGTCAGTTTGCTAAATTACCGATAGAATATGGTGCAATACAGTACCCTGGACGTAGAATAAAATCCGTTTCTTAGTTTGTGTCTGATCGAGCAAATTAACTTGGCTTTGTTGTTAACGACAAAATTGATATTGGACCGGAAGTAATAAGTTACTTATAAAGTCGAAAAAACGCAAGATACTTGAGTAGTGGTACTGTAACGTTGTATTGGGTGCCGGCATCATGCAAGCAAATATCCTCAGCATTATAATTAGTATGAATGGCCATTCATGGTTACGAATATGTTTAGTTTGGCCGACTATAGTTTGTCCTCTGAACCCTTTCTCACGACTCGCGAAAGATGCTTGAAGACATTGAGAAGATCGTCAGAGGACACTCAAAAGACGATCATGTTGTTCGGAGGGTGAAGCAACGTTAAATTGCAACCATGTTGGTTGTGAAGTTTCTAGTTTTTACACGACATACAAACAATTCATCGCGCAACACTTTAAGCTCGCCTTAAGTTTTGATGTAAAGAAACAAGGCTCACACAATCGACCGGGTCAGGGAGTGCGGCTTGAGTGAACACTTGTAGGCATTTCAACCGATTATCCTGATTCGCGAACAAAGTCACTGAAAATGAATACGTACAAACTACGATAAGCAATATCTATTTGAAGCCTTCGAAGGAGAAGCGTAGAGTAAATCCGGCTTTTTTTATTGGAGGGTTTTGTCGCTAGTTCCGATGAATATGTTTTGACGCGGGTTAATATTGTCCAAATAAATATATATGACAAGCAATTGTTTTCAATAATTCTTTCTCAATTCAGTACTATTAAACAGGTTTCATCAAGACGTCATAGAACAAAGCAAAGCATACCGGACTGTCTACAGAGTTGCTAACACAACCAAACACAATTTGTCAGTGCATCTTGGCGACCGCCAAATCGATTGTTAATAGACTACGCAACCTTAACCTGTGCTCTAAAAAATGTTGTTCATTCCTTGCAAGCAGCCGAACAGTGAAGACTATACTGTCTCTGCTAACAAATTTTGCCGGTCACCTGGTGTTAATTCACCTCAATGGGTGTGCTCTTCTACTGCATTGTAAACGACTAGACGAGTTCAGGGTATACGCAACCCATGTAATATCAATGGGCAGCTTCGGATGAGCCATGAAGGTACACCTTACACGGGGAACACCAGTGATGGCACGTGTGAGTGCAATTTCTACGGGTCCATGAGGTTACCCTGCATGTGTATGTTGTCCGTCTTCAAAAGGATTTTTATCCATAAGGTAGGTTGTTACTAACGAACGCCGTATTCGTTCTAGGCGGTTTCCCAATCAATTGACGGTAGCTTACCGAAAACAATTTGCCTAGAAGCAACATGTTTCGCCGAGAGGTATCTGTCGCCGTTACTAATCCATTCCAGCCGGAATGCAAAGAGCCTCATTAGGGGTTGGCCAAGCTACAAAATGTAAATCAAAGGACAGGGAGTTGCATTCTCAAGGTTACCGTAGCTTTCGTGCACCAGTCCACTGCGAAAGCTAAGGTGGCCTAACCACAGATGGACCTCCCCCTTGTTATGTCCTGCAGTGCGCCACAGTCAAGATGGGAAAAGAATGTTCACATGGAGGTACCCTATTAATAATAATCATAATAATAATAACATATATTTCTCAACGCATTTATGCGAAACACGCTCGGATTAGCGCCATCATGACAGATAATTACATGCGTTACAAAGCAACAAATGGATATATAACAAGACAAACATGAAATCTGTTCACTTAATCAGATGGAAAATAGTCACAGATTACAACGTTTGATTTACACTTGAGGAAAAAAGATTGTTCGTCTGTTCCACAGATTTAGTCCCAAAAATGAGATGTTGCATCAATTTACCTTTTACAAGGTTAGGTAAAGACGACGTTGCAAATATTTGAAGGTCACGCTAGAAAATACGTGCGACATCATCTTCGAAGTGGTTCGCCGTTAGTTGACGTAACTTCAGTTAGAAAAATGCTGAAGTAATTCAGTTTGGGCGAGGGAGGACGGGAAGTTTCAAAATCCGACAAAGATTTGAGCAGATTCTATCGCCAAACCTCGATGACTGCTCGAAAACGTCAAAACGTTGAAAGTCTCGCTAATCGCTCGGTCAATATAGGGTTTTGAGTGCCCATTCATCGCGAAAATTTTCCTTGCAATATGGATGCTAGTGAAAATGACAAAAAATGCGCAATATCATGTGTTAAATGGGAAAATGCGAAGTAATCACATGTAATATGAAGATTAATGTAAATGTAATATTTTTTGACAAAACTTTACACGATATTAATAAAATAAAGTGTATAATAAAAGTAAAAGTAAAAGTAAAGTGTATAATAAAGTGTATAATATTTGCAAATAATTGTTATGGTATTCTGCGATAATTGGGTAACCAGTAGCTACTTCTAGACCGATTATCACGTGACAATCAAAACTCCGTCCGAAATTTTGGAGTCAGTTTGTTTTACAGGGTCAATTTTTAATCTAGAATCTACATTTTATAGCCCACAGTAGTTACTAAAGGTTATTGAGGAGGGTTTCGGGGCATGAGCACAACGCACGATATGAATTGAAAATTCCGTGGGTTTATTATGTATTTTTGGCATCAGTTTGTCTTATAGGGTCAATGTTTAAGGTAGAATATGTATTTCATAGCATGCAACAGTTAATAATAGATAATGGGGAGGGTTTGAGGCTGGGAAGACAACGCACGATGCGAAGTAGGGTTGTAATTATATTGTCTGAAGTAGACGAGGGAGTATTTTTATTTTACATTTTTGTGTGGAGAGTTTTTGTGTGCCGGCCAAGTTAGCCGTCAATACTGGCTACCATTAATTAAAGTCAGATTGATTACCAAGGTGAATAGGTTATCACTGTTGGGGATATATATAATGTGGGAAAGCGTATATGTGAGATATAATCCTTTTTTCTCTTTAGCTTTTTGGGTTAAGTACAAATTTGTGTGAGTGGCGCACGTGATTAACTTGATACGGTTTCGTGAGTGCGTAATGAATCAAAGGCGGGATGGGGTATGAGTAATCGGCGGATACGCAATAAACAGTTTCAGGCAAGCTGTTTTAGATGGAACCCTGATAATAAAGACGGGTACATACGTTTATCCCGCTGACAGCTAAGCGTTATCTGGACCACATTCAAAAAGGTCATCAGAAGATACACAAATTTCGAAGATTGACATTATGTTTGATGATGTAAGGAAGCTGTCCAGGCCCTTTTTATTGATATTGGGGTGATCCTGCTGACATGAAAGGGTAGCAGTGCGATGGTGACCGGATACTTTTCTGTTCAGAGTGTATGAATAATGATAATATATTGCACTAACCCTTCTGCACTGGGCAGCTGCACACCACCTCACCAGATGCGTTGTTATTTCATTAAGTATGAGGTTTTAGTTGCATCCATCTCAAAAATTGTATTGTCTCCGACGTTTAAACCAAAACAGACTCCATTCAGCACAGATAATTACTGATGACCCGCCTACGTCTGATGATGAGTTTCGTGTTGTTCATCCACGCTGGTGAGTCTAACTAAAAGTATGGCCAAGTGATGTGAAGGACGTCACTGGCTATGGTATGTAATGTCACACCTCTGAAATTACGTAACGTTTGCCTGTGGACACACACGGCAAGAAGAGGACTTTTACTGTGGCAAAAAGGAGAGCAAGGAGGCTGCGGAAAATTGACTTTAATGTTAGAGATAATGATATAAATTTAATAAGTGTATTCCAAAACTTCCATTTTATTTTCACCTTACTTCGTGGCGTTGAGATTATGGGTGCACGTAAACTGACTGTCGAGCATAGACGTCAGCGCTTTCAACCACAGGTCGTGGCATTGTGATCATAGGGTGATCTCTGGAAAGCATATGAGGTTCCACGCACCAGGTGGTCCATGTAAATTCACAAATGTACCGAATTTCTCACTACCATCTTGCCACACCAGCTTATGCCCCATTGCAATTAGCAGTAATTATTGGAGTCGGATCACACGAATTAAGGTTCACATCAGGCCTGGAAGTCGCCCGTTGCAGTCGTACCTATTTGCCCACGGTGTCGATAAATATCTGTCGTTTTCAGTTCCACGTGGTGATGATTATACGGTATCAAATTTAAGTCATCTGTCAGCAACTACTTTGTGATATATCGAACGCACAATTTAAAGAAAAGTGATTTACAACTTGTATCATGAGCATTTATTATTCATTCGTTACTTAAACTCTTCCATCAACCAAATGACAAATTCCAGCTGCCCCGTCAACGTACTTCGTCATCAAAATATTTCGATTCCTTAACGTCTTTGATAATAATGTTTAACACATCAAAACAATATTATTTCCTACAGCAATGTAGACATATTTCATGCTTTCTATAATATTCGGTCAATTAACACTCAAAATATGTTACTAACTCGCATATTAACCGTTCACCCATGTGGGCCTCTACGCCCTGCGGACAGTTTTCAGCACAGCACATATGTGATGCAAATTTTGAAGTGAAGCTATGAAGCAACAAAATAAATACATCCAAGGACACCAGTTCACGAGGTGAAAATGTGCACTGAGCACTTACAGACGTTCGAAAATGTGTGTAACTCCCAATTATTCAGGCTACAGCTCGCAAACCAACCTCTCGGCATCCGTCACAAAAACAACAGTCATGTTATACTTGAGCGTTGTCGTGTGTTGACTGAGTAGGATTGTGTAGTCGGCAAATCACACGGTGGTACTTGAAAGCTTGTGTTGGTGGGTCCTGAGGCCTTAAATAAATGTCTATAGGGAACGCGAGATCAAACTTGCAGTAAACCCAACAGTTACAGTAATCATAAACTATGGTTTTGTTGCGAGGCCCCATTACCTCCGAAAGTGGCTGGCAAACGTTTGCAGCGGGAGTGATCGTACTCCCCACGCTTGCTCATCTATTTACAAGGCCCACAAAGGATATAAGAACAACAAGGAGCGTAAAACGACTGATAAAACTTCCCAAATGTGTCGCCGTGTTGTCCCATATGGCGTCAGGAGGCATTACTGTGTTGTTGCAATGGATATGTTGATGACAGCACTGTCACATGATAAAATTCGTGCAACAGAAGCATATGTAGGGTATCCGTATCCTTTTGTGACAGTTACAACGGTTTACGTGAGCAATTTTACGTAATAAAATTGCTTCTTTCTAGGGGCGATTTCCTTTCATACGAAAACAAGTTAAGCAATCCGATGTTATGGCAAGTTCAGTAAGATAACAAATAAACTTTCCGAACCGTATATGGAAAAACCACAAATTTCACAGAACCTAACATTATTGCCCACTACCTTGTGCTTAAATGGTCCATTGCATGCATATCATGTCCGTGCGACAAACCAGCATGACGGTAAACAACGGAGATGCGTTCTGGAGAATACTTAAGAAAAAGAACATAAAGTTTGATGAGTACCTGCGACGCTTGAAAAAGTTCAACTGGAAGCCTGCACAAGTTTCTTCGTCGACAATTCTCAAACGCCAGCGAGTGAGAAGAGACACAGGACAGTGGAATTACTACCGAGCTGCCCACATAGAAACTTCGTGTGCACAGGACTGTAACTGCAAACGATAATATTTTAACGTAATCTGTGTGAGAATATACTTTGAATTCGCCGATCACAGCTGCGAGGCATTCAGGGTGGCTCACCATCGTTGTGATGCTAATCGCATTGAAACGGTTAACATGGACGGCTCATACGACTTCCAAATTCACCAGCCAAGTAAATATTCTAAGAACAGATGTCTGACTGCAGCTGTTGGGCAGAATACCATAGGGCTGAAGGAAAACTTCGAAAATACACGCGAGATGAAGCTGCACCTCAAAAATAAGTTTAAAACTAAAATGCGAACTGAAGAATGCATGCAACATGTGTAAAAAGCAAAGTAAGTTAAACACCTGGAATAAAATCGTACAGCTGCGCGATCCGTTGAAAGTGGAGGACGAGGAGCACCGTTCGGTATTTAGAAAGAGACTTTTTAGTTTTGCATTTTACATCCATAAGGCCGAGCAGTATATCTCAGAAGAGTTGAATCGTACGCCTGCCGCTCCAAATAGGTGTAAGTTTACTGTTTCCACAGGGCATGAGAACATGGAAGTCATGTGGATGACTGCACTGCAACACAGAATGAGGTTACACGGGGTTATTTAGAAACAGCACTCGTTGGCGAGCTATTAAAGATGGCCTAAAGTAATTCCAAACGAAGGTAAGGAAGTATATTCGAAGACAGACTGCCTTGCAGCCTTTAAACGGCAACGTTTGTCAGATTTGCTACTCGAAAGAGAATCCCGTGGACCTGGACGAGAGCAACGTAAACGGGGTTCAGAAACTCCAGTGCTTGGGTCGGTATCGCTATTCGTGCGTAAGCTACAAGCAATTTCATGTCAATTTCACCTGTATGAAGTATGAGGCGGCTGTGCAACCCACGTGAAGTTCAAAATGACACACAAGTTACAAACAAGAGAATAGTCCTACAGTCCTTTCCAGGACTGACAATGATGTCTTCATGTTCTACTTCGGAGCTTTTATCACCTGGCTCCCCGCAACTGTCTTGCTCACTTACTGTTCACCTGTGTACGATTTTTCAGTGAAAAATACTAATTCTTATTCCACCGACAGCCTTGTAGGTGCGTAAGCGGTTGGCCTTGTGGAATTTTGTGGACAAATGACGATTTGTTTTAAGTCACATTTCAGTCAGGTGAGTTAAGCGAACATTTGCAGCTTACCCGACGTCCATCGGAGGCTAACTGATGCTGGATTAAAATTGAATCCAACGAAATGTCCGTTCGTGCAGACTGAAGTTAAATACTCAGAATACGTTGGTTCCAGACATACTGTGGGTTGTGCTTCCGAAGATGTGCGTATAGTGAGAGAACAGCCAACTGCTGTGAGTGTTGATGAGGTCATCCGAATCTAATTTCACTCCGGTGAGTTAATGTAGCACCGATGTATGTTTGACGAACACCCTTTCTCTCACTTGTTCACTGTTTTTCAAATGTTGTATGCAATACTTGTATTTGGTGTATATTTGTACCCACAAGTGTACATTTGCACACACGCAAATTTGTGAAAACAAGGGTGCATAATCTATACGTGTGTATAAAGATGCAGGTAAACGTCTGCATTTAAAAATGTGTGTATAAATTTAATTATGTTGTGGCGCATACGTCATTGCACAAATATGTTGACGTACACACCATTATATGTGTACGAATGTATCCGTGATCATATATGGAGGTGGAATATCGTGTGATGGGTATTTATTATGAAGCTTCAACTTCACATTTGAATCGGTTGTCACATATTGCAACATTTATTTGGAATTCCTCGTTACTCACCGTCTACTTCTCCTATTTGTGAGTAGTATGCTCTGTGACATAATTGTGTTCATGTGGAAGTCGCTTCGGCCGCCATCTTAAATTTGGACATTTTCTGTCTATATCCGACCACTGATGGTCGAAAACTCTCTCGGGACGTACCACTTCGAACGTATGACATTTCATATTGATTTCATACATCTACTCTTAAGTATTTGCTGATATCCATGTATTTTCTATTATAGAAACTTTACTGAGCCGTTTGCGGTCGCTATCAATTTGATTTGACCTCGGGGTGTTAAGTTCTAATGGTACCTAGCTGACCTCTGAAGTGAAACGCAGAGCAGATACGATACATATATATTTGACGTATATATTCGACAGGTGTATATTTATACCTAACACCTGTATGCACACGTGCAGGCATCATATATATATATACATGTGTACATATATATGTAGGCGTATGACGCATACAGGTATGTATACAGGCACATATTTATGTATGTTTATATATACATGCATTCATGCATATATGTATATACAAGTATATATGCGCACATGCGCATGAGTGTATATGTACGTGATGTATTCATGTGAAAATATGCGTACATATATTCCCGAGCAACAAACAAACCCACTTTAAAGTTCGGAAAAATGGGGAATTTCTGGACAAAGTGAAACATTGCACAAAAATGGGTTCGGCGAGGTGAATACGCGATATTATCCGATGTTTTATATCTCCTCTATGAGTTTCATTGAAGACGTAGAGGAAAGCTTATCTATAAACCTAAATTCTCAAATAACCGGAACAGGATTGGAGCACAATATCCTGTTACCTCTGAAAAAAATTTGAAAGTGGACATGTAGATGGCCTCAACAACCTCGATTAGCAGAACACTTCCGCGGAATGGATGAACCTTTGGTCTTGGACAAGCTTGAGGTGAGTTATGATCGCAAAATATGGCATCCATACCCAACAAAGTGCTTCTGAACAGCCAAATGGTTTAAAAACTACCAGAAGAAACTGAGCTCCAGAACGGTGATGCACGCGCTATTCAAGCCAATCACAATGATACGCAACCAGCCCTTCGCACAATTATGAGACTGACACGACAAAGCAAAACATCCATTACGAGGTCCGGTTAACGGTTATAAGCAGGAGAGGTACAATACACAAGGGTAAACATTAGTGAGGGAAAGAAGTATATCAGGTTTTCCCATACTTGCACTTCAGTCGATACATTTTTCAAAATTTCTTTACTCCTTGTGTTATAGTCAATGTCCACATATTAAACATTTTGCTCTACTTGTTTAGTTTTAATGCATCACTTTTTCATTATTGCCTACGCTCTGTATCGTTCGACTTTTAATGCCGCTAGGTTATCGTGGGCTTATTAGTGGTATTATTTACTTACTGCTCATAATTGATTGCGTTTAACGGAAAGTGAGGAATCGCTGTTCCTTGTTAGCTCTTTATTTGCAATTGTTTATACGGCTCAATTAGGGCTTCGGATTTGGAGAAGCTTCCAAATGAGATAACAATGATGACTTCTTGTTTTGGGTTAAACCCAATTATGTAAATTCCGGTGTGATACCTTTAATCCTTTATTCACTTCTAAATTATAGACTACGTATTAGTGAAGTGTCACTTCTGGAGGTGATTAGATTTAATGTTGGCAGTACATCCGCTAAAGGCACCAACGACATCCACCGTACGGCCTAAGTTACAGAAATGCACCCATATGAAGTTGACGAAGGAAGCGTTTTGGGAAATTTTTCTGTAGGTGCATCGTGTTGTTCTGTAACCCCTCACGAACATAGAGTTCTTTAGGACACCGTTGGCTGGTTCCCAGAAGAAAACACATCATTGGAAGACCAGCTAATTGTGCTTAAATCGATGAAAAATTATCACTCTCAGTCACAGAATGGCCCTTTAACACCAGTTAGTACTACAAGAACATGTAGGAAATTTGTAATATCCAGTGGAGATTACTTCCGCCTAGGCGTGGTCAGCGGTTTGTGTTGTATTCCGTCGGCCATCCGAAATTGCTGGCGAGGAAATGCCACTGAACTTGAACACTGACGGCATGCGTGTGTAAACTCCCCCCACGACATGCAAGTATGGACAGTCCGTTGCAGGATTATCAAGCCTTTTATATCAACGTCGTTGGCGGTTGGCGTTTTATAGGGGACCAGTGAGACCGTCTGATTTTCATGCGCACATGAAAGAGTACATTGACGAACTGAGCTTTAATTCACAGCGAATCGACCGCCCTGACTTTGATGGACAAATCAGTGGTTAGTGTAAGGTGCAGCCGGAAATAGCAGGCACACAGTAACTGAATTCAAACTATGTAGCGTGGCTAGTTGCTGCGTTATTAGTGTTATTTCAGTTTCTTTTGTGTAAGTTGTATACTTGTCTTACTGGGCCTTTGTTTCATGCTTGTTCGTGTCGTTTCCTTAGGGTCATTTTTCGCTAGAACCCCCACTTTGGAAGAATTGTGTTCCGCGTTGTCTCCACGTGGTCCAAAGTTGGTCCACAAGTTTAGCGGAAACTCAAGTGAAACGGCCGGCTTGTAGATTGGAGGCGTCCTATTCTAGTGATGGCTGTCAGTTGGCAACGTGTTACGTCACATATTTTTAACTGACATACGAAGATCAATATTGTGTAAAGGTCTACTGGAAACAGTACATATTGCATTATTCTTTAAGGACCAAATGGTCATTCCACAATTTCCAATTTATTAGGTAATAACGCGCCTTTTTACTGATCACATAAACACGCATCATATGAGAAAATACACTGCCACGTCCACATTCAAAACCCTGGACTGTTTCAACAATCTGGCATTTTTCAACGTTCGGACATATTCGGGACATCAGGGAATCCATACCCATGTTCAGTGATTCAGTGGGCTTTTAAAGTGACTTTTTGGCGTTTTTTACACGGGTTTAGGGTTGTTCTTTTCAGTATCTAGTGGATTTCTATGGGCCTCAAACGTAGCTGTCAAAAATAAATTGCGGCGCCGCTCTTGGGGTTATAGAAAAACGGTGAAATACTTATATCACAGTGACTTCAGTAAATAGAAATCTATCAACCTTTTTAAGCAATGTCTTGAAAATCAGCTAACAGCCTCCGGTGGAGGGTTCGCTCAGTGGTTGATAATCCTGTAAGCATAGAACCGTTGACTGAGGAAGGTCTAAGGTCGAAGCTTGTAGAGCTTCTTATCCCAACTCTTTCGACTGTTATCAACTACAGAGGTGAGGAGTTATTAGACGCGTCCTGTGTTGAAGAATAGTTGTGCGAAGATTAAGTCACCGTTAACTCTTTAAAAATGAAATGGATCACGAGCTTCAAGTTGAGACTGGTAGAAGAAATAACACAGGCCATCGACCATTTTGGTGGCCACCCGCCCAATACGTTCCATGGCGCGATTTCATTAGCACACTCGGGTGATGGCCTTGTGTGTAACCTGGGAAGCGTTAAAAAGGCATGCCCGTCTATTCGGAGAAGGGCTCATTCCAAGAGTTCCAACAATTGTTTCAGCGGCCACAAGTAAAAGGTAAACTAGACGACGGCCGAATCCCTGGGTCTTTTTTAGGTCAGATTTCGAGATGCCTGTTGCAAGCTGTGCACTTTGTATCATAATAAGTTCCAGATGTCTCCCCTTGGCAGCACGTGGCATATTTGCTGTCATTTAAGTGGAAAACGCCTGTCATATGGCCAGCGCTGGACACGGCCGAAACCAACCTGTGATGCATTCGGATCTCAAGCATTACATTATTTTAAGTCGCCAGGGTAAGAAGAGCGTGACTAAAAGCAACATCGGGAAGATAGGTGTCATATATAAGAAATAACAATGGAAAAAGTACGGCTCCCTGGGGATTCCAGCGGAGCTCGGGAATGAGAAAGTCTCGTCCGGATCTAAACCAAATTTTGTTACTGAGAAACTTTTGGGGAAAGGCAAGTTTTCTCAAAAATTCGCATTATTTGGAAGGGAAATGTATTTCTTCATATTCTGGGAACTAGAAAGCCCGCCAGAATTCTGGAACGTCCGACAGCTTGTGGCCACTTCTGATTGGTTCATTCGGGGGCCTAGGCCCAAGGCCACACAAAACCTATAATTACAGTTGCTGTGATCCGCAATTTCGCCTTCGGGCTGAGCAGCAAATAAAGCTTGTTTGAAGGCCGTCTTTTTCCTTACTTGTTGGGGGCTCTAAATTACGAGAGTTGGAATCCGATATTTGCGCTATGATTTTCGTACCGTTTTGCAATATCGTCGCGTTCGTTCGCGCCATAAATACGGCTGGCGGTCTTGCGTTTTTTCTTGCCTTCCTCTATCAGGTAGGGTGGTAACAGAAAAATGTAATCCAGGGGAATCCTCTACTTGGATCTCGTAAACCTCTAGTTTATGTTCAAGGGGACCGTTTGGAGCACTATCGAGGATTTTGGCAGAGTGGAATAAGATAGCATCGGAGAAATAACCAAGTTGTGGGAGCGGAAATCCGCTAAAACGTCTCAGTGACTACTATGCTAAGATCGCTGGCAGGCTACTTGCAACTTCATGCAAAACGAGAAGAGAAATTCCACATGGCTCTATGAGCATCCTTGAGGTCACGCAGCTACGCTAGTACGGTTGGCAGAGAAGTGTCTAATGTGCATATACACTCCAGAAGGACGATGGTTGAGAGGGTGCCCGGAGCTTCAAAAGTTGGTACGAAGATGCTCTCATAATATCGGTCAGTACATCAGTAGATTCGGTCTCGGTACCGAATAAGATTGACAAACCTAGTAGCTGGAGAACACCCGCTTTTGCTCTGCAAGTGGAAGATATGGGACGGAACGAACTTCAGGGGTTGGAAACAAATCAGTTTGTGAGTCGTTGCTGACAACAGAAGCGGTCCTCAAAAAATGAGGGCCTTACATCGATTTTGAATCCGAACGTTGAACTGCCGATTGGGCTCACTGCCAAGTATGTTAAAGATCATCCAATATTTCCATGCACTGTCTGTAGGTTTCATTGTTTTTTCAATTTTTTGTGTTTTTCGGTTGTCTTTTTTCAACAGGTTCTGGGGTTTCCTCTTCTACCTCTTTTCAGAAGATTTATTCACACATTTTTCTCGTGCCACTTACACTAAATCATGCAGAACCCCACGTCCGTTCAATTTTTCTGAATGACTTTCCCTGGCATGACCATCATTGCTATTTCAGACACAACTACGCACGCAGTATGTTGGTGAAACCACGTTCTTTGATGAAGTAATTTGGAACTATTAGTTTAATATTGTCTGTGTGTATTGTTATACTGAACTGCAATTCTATTCTTTTTCGTCACACTTCTTTAGCTGTTGTATTATCAATTTTGTCGCATTGCCTTGTTATTATTTGTGTGTGACACGTGGGAGTGAACGCAATTCCAAGCGTGATTCTCACAAGCAAATTCAAAAATTCTATCATTATCGCTGTTGTCATGATTGTCACCATGGTTTGAGTGATGTCTTCATGAGATCCTGGCGAATGAACACAAACGTACAAGTGATCAGACCTGGAGATTTTCGTTTGCAACACCAATAATAACGACTTAATGGTAAACGAAGTTTGGACACCTTTTACATAAACTGGAAATGTAATCCGTGCGCGGGCCTGAATGCGCCATGGCGACCTTTGGGCATTTCATCGTTATAGCAGTTCTAGATCGGAACAAACTGGAAGCAGCCATTTATGCGCAATATTATATTTTTCAAACTTTCATGAAATTTTTAAATGCATAGTGCTAGGCAAATATACGTAGTTTACTGGGTATAATAGTCATGGTATAATTGAGAAAGGACCCAATTGCGAAAACTGTGTACTTTGACAGGATTTGAGCCAGAGATAGGAACAACATGCCAAAACGCCGCAAATGCTTTCTCACCTGAGCCACGAAGTCACGCCGGAGGCTCAGAAAGTTCACGTTTGGACCTGTTGTAATGAGGAAAATTATCCGTGCCTAAGAATTGTTCATAGCCTCACCTTTGGTGCAGGGTAAACTTTTGCCCACGATAATCACCGCCGGGTATCAATCATGACCTCGTATGGACCAGATACGATGGTGAGGCTGAGGGATTTTTGGATGGTCGTATTATCCCGAGCTCGAGATTTTGCTCGAATTATGTCCCGACGGGTTTTGATATGTTCAAAGTCAACTGGTGAGGCTATGCAAATGTGGTGCGTGACATCAGAGGTCAACGTTGGGATACCGTTCGATGTGCAAACGAGCTGTAAGCCTCAAGCGGAAGAACCGCTGGTTGGGCGTGTACGGTCCTCATGGTCGTGACCATTGTGTGTGCCGGGTATGGTTAGACAGCTTTAATCGATTAGCATATGGCGCCTCTTACCGACAACAAAGTCAAAGCGCTGGGGAAAATGGATGTTGTTTATAGCGAATAGTACCGTGACGAATGTAAACACCCAACGGAATGTCCGCCGGAGTCCCATATCAAGGTTTAACGAGCGCTGCTTGTATGCGGCTTAAGCAGCGCCGTTAAAAGCGCAGAGCTGTTGGCTGCAGCTTCTAGGAAACCTGTTTTTTGTAGACGGGAGAACTACTAACGAAGCGGTTACTGTAGTGTGTTCGGAAGACATAAACTAAGTAGCAAACGTGGGCAAACGGAACTATAGTAATGTACTGACGAGTAATCAGACCGACAACATAAAATTACTAAGACCAAAGTGTCTATGGAAAATTAAGTGACTGTTGCTGAACTGAAAGGCAGACTAATACCCGGAACGAAACCATCACAGCAAAACACAGTACGCATTCACATTTGTCTGGATTGCCAGTTATTGAAACGGTTCAACAGAATGTCATCCAGTCAAGTTCAGGCTATCAAAACAGATTCAACAGTTAAAACTAAGGTTCAGTGTGTAGATCCTGCGAATTGTAGCGACCATGGAAAATGGAATATACGAAGAAAACATCCAAAACTAACGAAGCCCGAAGAAGGTTGCGTTCTTAATTCATAAAAGAATATCACTGCATAACAATTTGATTCAAACAAAAGCAGGTAAACCTGAAATTACCAAAAATATATAGCGGAATGTCACTGATGTAAACATTATTTGTTGTAGTGGCTAATGATCGCGTGATGTTCAAGCAAAAACAGTATACAGACAACGATTTATCCAACCCTCCTGTCAACCACTTGAAGGTATAGTTTTCAGCTGGTTGCCACTTATGTTAAGAGTGTCCCGGTGGTGAAAGGTAGTCTCGACAAGATGTATTTCAACAGAATTAAAGTAATAGGCACCATGTAATTCGGCCTCTTTAAGTACATGTTTACCATCATTTCCCACGTGTGCTCCATGCCAGTGATGTTAATAACACAGTACAAACGGACGAAGCATGTACTAATTTTGACGCATACTTCATACTCAAAATTGTCATCCAGTCAATCCGTTCCACATCAAGCGCTCCAATAGAAAGTCACGACTTCGTTCTCTAGATGGTTGCTCAAACCGAGAGACAGTTTCCATGCCGTAGCTGTAACGCCGTAAATGAGCCAACAAAATTGTAATGCAATCCATACTACTTATGGCGTAAGTATTTATGCAAGTAAACAAAAATAACAGTGTTCAGTTGCGAAATAAAATCGGTGTACCCGCCGCAATTTAAACGAAAGTATGGGTTATTGTAGTGTTTTGTCCTCAGACGCTTAAGAGTTCTTACATGCAACGGTTCAGTTACAGATACTTCTTCGACAACCGAATTCAAATCTGAAGCACATTCGGTAGCAATGTTCTTAGTATCACATCATACCACTCCAATATCAGGTGAATTATGTACTATTCGAACAACATGTCCGTGGTGTACGAGAGTATTGGATAAACTAAGTAATCGGAGTATGTGTACGCTGATATTACTCAACGCTATCTCAGTGGAAGGTCGAAGTTCGTTGACACAATAAGAAACTACTCCGGCTGATTACTGACAAAGCATGTCGATTCTAAAAACGTGTGGTTTGGATAACTGTTGAAAATTGCCAAGTTGTCTTACGAGCTGCATGCATGTATCGCAACACTGAGTTATCATCATCTTTACTGAACTCAGCTAAAGTGGCTAGGCTCAAGGATGCTGTAGCACTCACTAAAGTACGTACGAAGTTCTCGGCTGCTCCATTTTATTGGAGATGTCTGAATGTCTAGACTTCCACATATGTCGGCAACCCAACCCACTAAATCAACATTTCCCCTTTTATGCGCAAAACTTACTGCCGTTTTCAGTGGTCAAAACATAAGAAACACGTTCTCGGCTAAGTCTCTCGGAATGCAACGATTGAGAAGTGAGCTTACGGTGGAGTGGTGAACGATAGCTCAGGTCGACGTGATTTGGAGTCAGGTGTGACCAGCGCTTAATACTTCTCTAATAATAGAACACAATAGTCCGCAAACAGGCTCTGCAATACTGTAGTGGATATTGGCCATAATGTTATTTTGGAGTGAATCTGGTGTATACACCCGGCTTACGTCTGCATCAATCTGCGACCACCAACATATCAAACCTGCCTGTGACGTTTTTTCATATCGGGATTACCGGAATACAAGTCTATCAAAATTGTCAAGCTAAATGTTGGAGACGAGATGTTCCGGTCGTCCTAACACACATAATAATCGAGGGCAACTGAAATCTCATTGCGACGAGTATACAGTGCAGTAAATACCACATTCCATAATTGCGTCTAATAATTTACGGGTAGCCAAAATAATAAGATGGAAATATTTTCCGTTGTCAGAGCTCAGATTTGTTGGACTTACTAATGACTCCCCTGTTGATTTTCTTAAGGTCTGTTGCATCACTGAGGTGGCTGTGCCTTTTTTGATTAGTGTTGAAGGGTAGCCCTATGTTTCACTAATTTCCCAAAGACTAAACAGTGCTGACCAATTTTATCCTTACACCAACTACTGCAACCGTCTCCCTTAATCTTATTCATTCGGAGGCTTGTACATTTCTAAGTGTCAGAATAAGACACTCTTCTTCCGTGTTCTTTCTTGAGTAGCTTAAAATTCCTACCATTTCTCGATGCGTGAGGAATCATGATGCTCCGATCCAAACAATGAACATTTGTTCGCGTGACTTCAATTCCGCTTTATTGTCCCCATTAAGGAGCAATGCCTAGTTGTCAAATTTGTTGTACGGGCATATTCTTCATTCAATTCCTGAGGATTTTTCACATTCCAGCTGAGATATTTACTTTTCCTGTACATTGATTCAACCAGTATCGTATTAATTCCAGGTTTTAAGAGCGCCTTCTTATTAACTGTTTCAAAGATAGATTACCTTCTCCGAAGTGTAATATTGAGAAAGGCAACTTTGAATCAACGGATTACGCGTAACTCAATTCGAACTTGAATCGTTAGCAAACGATTCAATAGTACTCGAATTCCTCATTATTTGGTCCGGACACCTTGCCTTTCAACAAAGACGGGCAACGAAGCACTTTTGTCATGGAATTCCGGCATTTTACGAGAATGACGAAATCAGATGTTGTGAAAATTCCTACCAGTTCTGACAATTGTGGTGTTATCGAGACTGATCCCGCTTCTCAGAACCAGCAATCTATCACTGGAAGATCAAGCGCTTCTCTGTCACTCAAGGCTGCAGCAGTTTTCCATGAGCCCATTCCCCTCTCGGATGAGAACCAGTTGGAAACTCATACCTACGGTGATGTTCCATTTTTCAGTAACCCTAATTCTTCAAAGTCTACGAACGATTCTTCTGTGTCAAATATTTTTAGTGTTTCTCAAAGCTTTCTTGATGATAAGATTCCACCTGAACCGAGTGTTGTCGGGCATGCCTGCCGTTTGCTTGGGGTGCCTACGATTAAGCACGGACCCGGTCCAGGGGTAGCGATGGGGACGGTGGTGACCCCACCGAAGAAGATTGAGAGTGTGTTCAACTAATCTGCTACTTTTCCCGTTCGGCTCAATCATGCTCTGTTGAATGTTTCTAACGACGTTTTTGAGGAACTGTGGGAAGAAGAGCTGACGTTGACGGCAGGAGAGTTAGAGTTAAAACGTAAACTGCTCGAGCTCCATAAGAGGCGCTGTAGGTCTGTGGAAGTCAAGCACGTCCCGACAGTCGGGATTAGATTTAGTACTATGCCAGTGATAATATCAACCCCCGTTCAACTACGGGCCTCTGGAACAGACTCCTTTAGTTTGGACCCCATTGAATCGTTAGAGCGGGCTCTCAGACCTTTGATTTTCGGAGCCGGTCTTCCGAAGATTAAAATGGACAGTTTCGATGGTTCCCCGAAGAATTACTTCACCTTTGTCAAAAGTTTTGAAGGTAGTGTGGCAGATAAATTAAATGACGAAGAATCAAAGCTTTCATATTCATTGTTTTATTGTCGTGGCGGGGCGAAGAGGCAATCAAACATTTCACGCTCTTGCCAACGGAGGTGGGGTTTACAGAGGCAATGAGGATTTCGCACCAGCAGTCTGGCCGCCGACATGATAATATGCAGTCGGTAAGTAAAGATGTTTTCATGGGTCGTAAATTAGTCACTGGCGATGTTGATGGTTTGTGTGAACTAGCCAATCAGATGAAGGGCTGTCAGGCGATGCTGACGCAGCTAGACTAGCTAGCAGAATTAAAGTGCCCAACCAACCTCATTGAAGCAGTTGAGTGGTTGTCTCACCACTGACGGAAGCAATTCAGAAGACGAATGGCTTCCTGTGGATGACAAACAAGCATTAACTATGACTGAAAGCAGTGTAATATTAAGGACGGTCATTATGGGACTGGCATGCCGTAAAGACAAGATAGATGGGTATCGTACAACAATAAAGAGATGGCTGTGAAACGCTTTGCTGCATTGAAGCGAAGGTTGATTCGAGACCCAAAGCTAAACGCTGGCTAATCCGCCTTGATACTGGAGCATATCAGAAAGGGCTACACAAGTAGGAGTGCTACAACTACAATGAGGAGATGGTACGTGCCACACCACCCTGTACTTAATCCAAGTATGTCCGGTAAGAAACGGATGGTCTTTGATTGTGCCGCTGAACACCGTAGTATGTCGCCAAACAAAACCTTACTCCAGAGTCCGGATTTGAATAGCAGTTTGTTAGGCGTACTTTTGTGTTTTCTCAAATACCCGGTGGCAGTCTCCGTTGACAGTGAAGTGACGTTCCTGCAAGTTAGAGTGCCATGTCTTGATCGGGGTGCATTAAGTTTTCCCTGGTAGAGTTGTGATTCGTTTGAAGAACCGCCGGATACTTACGAGCTAAATGTTCACCCCTTTGGAGCGACATAGTCGCCATTCTGCGCTAGTTTTGCACTACAAAAGGTAGCTATGGATAATCAGCAGAAGTTTCTACCAAAGACTGCGATTGTAGTGGAGGAGAACTTTTACGTGGATGACTGTATAGCGTTAATCGACTCGATATCCAAGGCTGTGGCTGTGGTAGATGAACTTTGAGCGATGCTCCCGCTGTGTGGGTTTAGACTCACCAAACGGGTTTCTAACTGCAGTGAGGCTATTGAACATTTACCCAATGAAGAAAATATGTTGACTCCGGGGAGGTTGAGCTCCATAGTTGTGAATACCAACGAGCTCTGGGTGTGAGGTGGCATGTGGCAGAGGACAGATTCTGGTTTCAAATTAACCTCCCTCATATCGGTAACACGAAAAGGGGAATATTAAGTTGTGTGGTCTCGTTATACGATCCCTTGGGAATAGTTGTAGTATTGTTGTTGCCGGCTCACAGGTTGCTTCAAGACCTCTGTCACCAAGGCATCGGTTGGGATTCCGTTATAAGGGAGTGTGACCGGGTACGCTTGGAATGTTGGCTGAACCATGTCAAATCTACAGACTGCGTGGTTTTGCTCAGATGCATGGTTTGTGGACCTTCCTCGGTAAACCTAGTCGAAATGTTCTGTGGTGCATCTGAGGTAGGTTACAGAGCAGTGGGCTATCTAAGTGTGGTTGCCCTGACTAATGGTATTCAATTCGGCTTTCTGATTGTTAAATTTAGAGTGACCTCAAAGATGGCAGTAACGATACCAAGGTTGGAGCCCACTGCAGCCGTTGTGTTGTCCAAGCTGTTGTATTTCCCGATTCGTGAGTCGAGATTTCTAGTAAGTACTGTTGTCCTGTGTACAGATTTTACAATAGTGTTGCAACACTTACAGATTACACCTATATGTTTGTAGGCCTCTCGCGACCTCCAGAAAGGGGATGTAATTCCCAACCACGAAGGGGCTTCCAGGGGTGTTTGGCCTTAGGGTGTAATCACTGAGGTATTTCTTGGTGTCGATGGACACGTACGTCAGGTGTCAGCAAGAAATTCACGTGGTACTACTGTAACATGGGAAATCAGATTACTTCGTTTTCTATAGGTTTCCGCAGAACAACACCAGGTTGCTACGGGCAAGCCAGAAAGCACGGATCCCTCTAGTGAAACGGTCGATCGCCACCTCGAATTTGGAAAACCAATTGGATTTTGTTTAAGTCTGCTGCATCATTCTGAGATTGCTGTGCATTGAGTGATTAGTTTTGAAGGGTGGCCCTGTGTTTCACTATTTTCCCAGAGAATAAACAGCATTGAAATTTTTAACCTTACATCAGCTACCAAAACCGTTTCCGTCGGAGCCATGTGCATTTCTAAATGATAAAATGAGACATACTGCTTCCATAGTCTTTCTAGAGTAGCTTAGAAGGCAATTATACATTTTACGAGATCCCGCTTGAAGGTCATCCAAAAGACAAAACGATCGCCAATTATCCGTTTCATGGGATTCGCCTAGAAGGTCGAGCAAAAGGCAAAACGGTCCTTTTGGAGCGAATCCTCGGTTTCTAAATATTTTATGAAATTTTAAAATCGGAACTGCAGGCAAAGTACTTACCGTATCTCAATTTTAAATAAACAGCGTTAATGGAAAAATTGGAATACATCGAATAAGTCCCAAAAGTATTAGCTTCGTGATAAAAAATATCTCCACCCGTTATTGACGTTAGCTTACTTTTCCAAGCCTTATAAGTGCGGTCATTGCCATTTTTGACTTGGCCTGAGAGTGCATTTTCGCGGCGTTTTGAAGATATGATCGAAAGGGAAATAAATGAAAATACGATGTTGGCATTGCATTTCAACAAGAACCCTGACACGTTTGATAGTGAAACATGTATGACAAAGTTTCCGGCTTCTTTATCTATTCGATATTTCTATTATTGATCACTTATAACGGGATTGCGGGTAGATGCCGGTCAATGAAACGTTGCCCTTAGGAATGGTTAGAAATGATGCTATCATATGGTTGTTTCCATGTTAGTTGCATATAACATGGCACAAGAACACGGCATCAAGTCCCATTCTGTCACCAAGAACCTTCAGAAATAAATTCCACTCATTCTACCGCGTTGTTCCCATCTAGATTGAGGTCGTGTGGTGTTCATACGGATCAGTATGCGGAAACAGACTAAATCAAGCTGTATGCTGATTACCGAGAGGTAAACCTCTCAGCCAGTCACACTGTGATGTTTGAAACGCCAAGAATCTATCTCGGTACAAAAAATATTCCAATCAATATGAAAATCGACGGAATCAAAGATGAATATTACCATGTACCCAACACGCTTCAAATACAGCCTTTCGATCACTTCCCGTATGTGTTCGTTCCCCAAGTTGTTCACGGTGAAAGTGGTTTGGAAGGAGCGGCTACTAGTGCGAACATATACCGCATAACTAAACGTTGATCATAACTTAAGCCAGTCGAAGGGAACAGCTGCTAGTGAGAACGCATACTGCTTTCCAGTACGTCATTCATGGCTGGAATGAATCAGGTTGGAATGACACCTTGTGTGAACGCAAACCGCATTCTGGGACGTTGTTGGCAGCCTAAGCCAATTGGATGGAGCAGCTTCTAGTGTGAATGTATACTGCTATCTGAGACACTGTCGATAGCCTAAGTCAATCGCGTGAAGTGAAGTGTGTGAACATATATTGAACACCGTTATTCATAGTTTTATCGAATCCGGCTATAATGACCCTCAGTGTGAACGTATACTGCATACGCAAGCGCTATACATAACTTAATTACGTGAAGTTGAAGCATCTGCTAGTGTGAATCCATACCGAGACGTTATTCACAGCTCAAGTGATTCAGGCTGAAGCATTTACTGGTGTGAAGGCATACTGCATATTCAGGCAATCTTTGTGGGTCAGATCAGTGGAACGAAGCCAGCGATTTCCTTCTCTGAATATATCAGAATCAGTAATGCTTGATAATAAATCCATGTGTATTGTATTGCATACAACTCTTTTGTGTGATATAAGGTGGGGAACAGTTTGACGAGTTGGCTCGCGGAAGTTCCCTCTCCAGGTATGATTATGAAGTGGTACTTGGAGAACAGCCAGGTTCCTACATTGGTGATAGACTGAAGGTGTAATATGTACACTGCAACCGGCTTACTCGGACATGTCTTCAATAATTTCTGTTTATATAATTCATTAAATTGGTGAAACGTCGAGGTGAGGATCTAAATGATGAAGCTAAGCAGGCGATAAATCAAAAAACTTACTGATAACTACCGATGATGAAACTTGACAGTAGTGGCAGTCCGTATATGGGAATGTGGACAACAGTCGTCCCATACAGTTACGGGGCTTCCGTTTGCGTCATAAAACCTCCTGTACGTGCGAGTTAGATAGTTGTCGATTAGATCGAGATGGTGATCTAAAGTGCTTCTTGGCGAACGAAAATGTGGTCTGAACGATAGATAAGAAATGACGTGAAATAGATAAACCCGGGGACCTCCAATCTTAAATGACTTACATCCCAAGACAAGATGACAATGCGTGTTCAGACAATGCTGGAATATCTGCAGTAAAATTTAGATTCTACAAAGAAATTCTGCTTTCTCAGCAAAGTATAAAGTAGACATGATTATTATTGGACCCAACCCTTAAAAAAACACAAATCATCACGAATCTTTTCACTGAGGACATCAGACATAAACGGGTATCAATTGGCGTGGCGTGAAAACCCGGTTTCATCAACTAGATATCAGAGATGAGAAAATCTTTCAGTGCTAAAAACATTGTACAAATAAAAAAGCATATTCCATTTGTTTATAAAAAACAATTTGAAAATTTGCACCTACCTGTCTTTGCCTTACGCAATAAACGATCTTGATGAATTGTTTGTCATAACTACACATAAAATATCTGCTTTATCTCCATTTATAGACCTATTATTGCTTATCTGTTAAAACTTCAGTCTTGGTATTGTCTGGCGAGTTCCCAACTGTATATGAACCCGTTTGTATTACTGAGCCTATTTCTCGTTGAATGGTGGCTATTTATGGGCTCGTGATTAGCCACACATTTTTGAACGTCTTTGCTGGATAATTTGTGTATCCATTTAATTCACCTTCAGGGTGAGATAGTAACTTTATTGTGATTTTACCAAACGGTAGCTTATAAATTCGAACCTTTTCGATCGCCTTTTCTGACGTTTTTGGACTTGGGGGATAGTCCCGCTTGAATGAACCTTATCGGAATTGACAAGTAAGCGTACTGACTGAAATTTACTGAATCACCAGGAGCAATTCAACGTAGTTTTCGTTGCGGAGAAGTCACACGACAGAAATGCCGGAAGAAAACCTCCATGAACTTGTCAGCTTGAAGTATTTCTCAGAACTTCCCCACAAAAGTGTACATTTACAAATTCTTTTTGCTAGTTAAGTGCGCACTAAATCAGCGCACTTTAAGGTATGCGCAACGAATACCAAAGGCGAAATGCAAATACGGATAATTGCATGAAACCGAAAATATATTATACAATAATTGTAACAGGTGCCGATCAACACAAAACGACACCGGTACGCAGAAGTAGCTAGGGAGTCTGAGGATCCGACCATCTGGCGCACGAACGATCCGAAAGAGTGCGTATGGTGCCCTTGGCGCGCATAGGCCGACAAGTATGAAAATAAAAAACGCAATCGCATGCACCAATCAGACGGCAGAAAGGATCCTCACCATCCTATGTGCAATGTAGACTGAGGTTTTGGGGAGAATTTCACACATCGTACAGTAAGCAGACCGGGCTTATATCCGGGTCCTACACAAGGGCTTCAAATAAGTCAAGTAAAATCGACAGTTCACCTGGAAAGTTCAGGCACACAATTTCGGCAATTATGGCTTTCGGGGGAATTGGCTTGAAGTTCTTTCCAGAAGGAAAACGATCACGTTGGCGCAAATCCTTGTACGGGAAATATTTCTGGAAGTGATACAATTGAAACTTCGGAAAAAGTAAATAGGCAGTGTTGATGAAAAATTGGAATACATCTAATAAGCGCCAAAAGCAATAGTTTTATGATGAGAATTTTCTCGACCACTTTTGCGAAAACAACCCAATATTGCCGTTACCCCACTTCTTCAAGTCTTGAAAATGCTCTCCTTGCAATTTTCGAGACGAAATACGTTACCCTATTGCCTGGAAGTGCTCAATTTAGCTGCGTTTCTGAGAATATCGTCGAAATGGAAATATACGCCCATACAATGTTGGCATTGTATTTCAACAAGAATACTAACATATGTGATAGTGAAACCTGGATAATAGCGGTTCCAGCTTCCGTATCTGTACGATATTTATATTATTTCTCCCTGTTTGCGGGATTTCAGGCAGATACTAGGCGACGAAATGTTGTTCTTAGAAATGCTTCAGAATGACACTACGATATGGTTGTTTCCATTTTCGATGTATATGGAATAGCGTAAAACTAGGGTATTATAGCCCACTCTCTCACCGAGAATCTTCAGAAACTGATTCTACTCATTTTACTGCATCGGTTCCAACTAGGTCGAGGTCGCGTGGCAACCATACGAAACAATATACGGAAACAGATGAACTGGAACTGCCTGCCGATCACTGGGAGGTATACCACTCAGCCAGTTATAGTTCGATGTTTAGGAAGCCAATTAGTCGTTGCGGTGCAGAAAACCATTCCGATCAACATGACAGTCAACCGAATCAAAAAATATTACTAGCATGTGCCCCAAACGCTTCAACTAAAAGTTTTTCAACACTTCCTGCTTGTGTTCGTTCCCCGTGTTGTTCACGGTCAAATTCAATTGGAGGAAGCAGCCCCTAATATGAACGCATACTGCATACTCGGAATTTGTTCGTAGCTCAGGTCAGTTGGGTGCAGCAGCTTCTGATTTGACTGCTTACCGCGTTCTCACGCGTTCTTCCTGTGTCATGTCAGCTGGACACTGCTAGCGATTTTATTCGCTGGATGAATCAGAATCAGCAGTGTGTGATAATGAATCCAAGTATGTTGTAATATGTACAACTCTTATGTGTGGATGACTGAATTTTTGGGATCTACAAAATAAACCCAGGGGTTGATTGTCTAATGTTCACAATTAGCAATGGTATCCGGTGCTTAGTAAGACGGCCGCTAGTCTGTTATAATGATGGAATTAGGCCGTTGTCGACCGTGATAACTGTGATTAGACTCACTCGGACATGAGATCGCTTAATGGGAATCGCGGCGGCGGCTTCTTGTTCGTTTGCGAGGCAAACTACCACAAACGAATTTGTAGCATCAATTTCGATCCCGCCCAACGCTCATGCATTGGGAAAATGGATTCCTACGTCGTACTTCTGCCTCATGAAGATGGATACGTCAACTTGAACAGCCGAAAGGGTGCCGTACTTCCTTCTGATTTAGCCCGTTTTTAGGCGAACGTGATCGACTTCCCTCTGGAACGAGCTTCATACCAACTCGCACGAAGCCATATTTGGTTATGGCTGTTAATTTGCAACAATAATTTGCTATGGCCAATTTCTCTGGAAAGTATATTTCATAAGTAGCGTTTTGTCACCGTGTTTCTAACTGTTTGTGTTTACTCTCTAATACGTTGGTCTTTCGAGCTGGAATTTAATGTGCATTGCATGGCTATAGGGGATTTTAGCAACTGTCAAAATAGAGTAATACCTCGAAACTCACCAGGTTTCCTGCATAATAACTGCAACGCTAGATGTTTATGCATCTCACCGGTGGTAATCGTTAAAATAGTTTAGTCTGGAATGTAATGGATCTAAACGAAAAATGAAGGTTGAATACGAAGAGGAAGCAAACCTATGATGGAAACAGAGGAGATAGAAACACAACACATCGTAAACGTGCGTCAGTATAGAGGAAAATTATCTGCTTCGAAAGATTCGGCTTGAAGGCCGTTCAAAAGAGGAAACGGTTCTTTTGACGCGAATTC
>JTDE01004394.1:12050-29799 GCA_014338405.1 Paragonimus skrjabini miyazakii
TAGTCTATTCAGTAACTAGTCCAGACCACTGCATGTATACATACTCACATTATCAGCCATTTTTTTAAAATAATTATTTATTACCCTTTCAAATTTGATGCACAGTTATAAGGGATTAAACCAAAAGATATGATAATTTAGCAGAAAGTGAACAATATTATATGTAGAATTCTCCATTTCGAATGACCGCCATCAATAGCGTTAGCCATTCAGATTGCGAGAGGCTGTTTTCGTAGTAGTCCGACATACATGCGCGCCCCAGCAGACGCACCGAAGCACTTGCACCTGACTGATCACCTACGAAGGTGAAGGGACCAAGGGTGTGTTTTGACTCAAACAACTAAAACCAAACACCTCTATTTTCAGAAAAGATAAATCAATTCAGGATTTCATTGTTGGATTCACCTATATTTCTACATAACACCCAGGTAGAACTGGGTGTAGTTCTGCTAAGCAGTGCTATTCAATGAGGTGACACTATCAGAAAGTCAAACATATTACTGAGTGCATATTTGTTGTACCTCACAGCTTCGAACAGTACATATGTCAAAAGCGAATGCTGGACTCTAAATTGCAATAGACAAGGGATATATCTGTCCAGTGAGTACGAGCGATCGTGTTATACTACTCATACCACTGCTAATCAGTCGTTGGGGGTCAAAGCGTAGATTTTGACATTAAAGTAATCGCAGGAAATATACGAGAAGAAACATCGGAGTGTAACGTCACATGAAATGGTTCTTGGCACGTGAGGGAACGTAAAGGAACTGAGCATTGGCGTCTGTGGTAACCGTGACAGTCTGTGCCCAGTACCATACGCAGGTGTGTGTTTTTGTTTGTTGTTTTGTTGAAACGCATAACCCACGTGTTGCTTTCATGAATAAATAACCATCCGCGTTCTTGGCTGACAACACTAGTGATTGTTTTTCAAAGTGGCTGATTGGAAACTATGTCTGGATGAGAAGGCTGCGATCAATTGCGTGTGGTGTTCAACTTGAGCCTGTTTAATTGATTGTGCGGAGACATGGTTGCGTTCCCATTCAAGTTAAAAGTGACATTTTCCATTCATTACGATTCGTTCTGAATAGGATAGCCAGGAGAACCAAATTACGACGTGAATTCATTTCGCACACTCGTCATTCGTGAACGCATGACTCTTGTCAAAACAAAAACAAGACTTAAATGAAACGATTAAAAGTACAACTCGGGCTGGATCGTGAGCGGTACTCACGACTAAACTCAAGGTAAACAGTGGTTGAAAGTCAGTTGCTTTGGTGCGCATAGAAGCGACTGTCGATGGTTGATCAACAAGGGTTCGACATACTTGGGAATTTGTGAGCTGTGTGCGAAGATGCGATATTGACCTTGCAAACTGTGACTTGTAATGTATGAAGTGGTGTTTCGTCGATTGACGAGAGTGTACGAATTGAATTCATATTTTGATTTGTCTTCTGTTCCGTTTGTTTAAAGGGTCTCAAAGTTTCATATTTCCAAAACGATTCATTCTATCTGTAGAGTGCAACACAACACCGAAATATTGCATGAGGCCAATGCTGAAGTGAACGTTCACGCTTTCGCACTACACTGGATACTAAAACAGTCCGTACAAAATACACCACGGGAACTCACTCCTTAATGATGCTATATGAATGGAATTTCGTTTGGAGCTGTGCCATTAGTTGAAATGAGGTGTGTATATAAACTCACACTCAGACAATCGAGAGTTGGCCATCTGAACAGTTACCTGTGATGTTGTTCAATCGCCATATGGTGCTGATGAAGTCGTCAACTGTGGTAGTGAAAACTAGTCAAATCAACAGACTTATTTGCGAGTGTAATCGATAAGACTTCCACCGATCCTTACAGAAGAGAACAAGGAAAAGATACTTTGTGGGCTAATATTAAGAACAATTTCCTTTCAGAAAGTTACATCACCGGATAGACTCACAGCAATGTAATGGAAACAGTGTGTACTATAAATCATGGGGCTGCTGATTTTTGCTCCGGTTGGTGAGATTGTGTTTTTCTCGATTTGGACAGATTCAGAGTATCCATCCCACACATAACACGGTATGCTTATAACAATAAACACCTTGTGATTAAGAGATTGAACTTGCTTTTATCACTATTGCTCCCGGATGAGTGCAGAACATGCACACAAGGGCATACGCAGTGTTTTCTACGGAATTATTTTATCTCCCCCCTCGCTAGTTATGTACGTAATTGAAAATCGAGAAAAAACGAGTTCAACTAACCGAACTGTTTTTTTCCAAATTTTCTTCCTAACACGATACAGTTATATAAGGTTAAGTAACGCTAAGGAGGTTATCAACCGAAGCTAAAACAAGTGACAAGGTGATTGAGTATAAACACACGACTGTGTTGTGATTATGATCCCAGATGGGATAGATATTAGGTATTCTCAATTGGGTTGGGTAGATGTGAAGGAATCACATTGGCGTGTGGGTTGAGTGTGCGTGCGTGTGAACGAACTGTTTTTGTACAGATAAATTCGAGTAACCTAGTATGATTGTGACCGCCCCGAAATGCGCCATTTGATCTTTCGCGACGCGGTGGCTGGGACGTAGTAGATGATGGGAAACGCCCTCGTCGTGCTTGTGTCAGTTACGACCAATCCGACGGTGCAAGATAAAGGCTGACCAGATGTTCTTTATCGTCCACGGACGAAGCCGCACAGGGCAGTAAGCCCGAATTATTTCTGTTAAGCTCTCGGTAGTGCAACCTACCTACGCAGAAACACGGCAGCAGTTAAATGAATAGACTGCAGAGCACTGGAACGTTCCTACTTCTGGAACCGAGCCTATTATCCACAATAATTAAACTAGAAAGCCGAATAATGGACAACGTATACTGCAAGTAGACAGAAATTAGCTGTAAGCGAAGCACAACAAGAAGCAGAGCACGACCAACCGCAAGGCAAACGACCGGAAATTATTGATATGACTTTGAACGACCTAACAGATGAGAGGATGCAGAAATGCGATCAAACAATGTCAATGGTGACAACAGTGAAAATAAATAACAAAATAGTTGGAATACGTGGCAAACCAAGAGTGTCTCTACATGACCAAGAATGAAGTAACGTTGTTAGGAGCATCATGCTTCAGAATGAGTATAATGTTACAATAGAACTTGCGGCATAATGGGTACTGTTGATGACATTAGTTAGCTGGAGTGTTATCAGCTCAGTAGCGGCAACTTCTTTGGACGGTGACGTCAAGCAAACATTTTTCCCGTCAACTCTAACTAATACGGCTCACAGTTGTTTCTTTTCCATGGTTCTGGTAATGTATTTTTCAGGATAGAAATTATTAGTCAGAATTTATTGCAGTTTTTTTCATTTGACTTTTACTATGCTTTATGTGCACTTTTTTATGTTCTGTTAGTCAAACAATACACAAAGCTACCGTTGCAAACCTTCCTAAACGATACGCTGGCTCGATCTCGGTATAATGGTGCGCTTGATAAAATCGGATTCTCGTCCCGGTAATAATTAACACGAAAATCTCGGTCCCGAATAATACCGCGACTGTCCCGGTATTTGCTCCCAAGACAAGCCCAAAAGTCGCGTAGAAAGGAAACCGCTTTGTTTCGCCCCAAACCGTATGCGACATAGGCGACAGTTACAAAGTATTTATAGGGCGCGTAATGACCAAACATTCCCAAGACATCAAAGTGAACAGTTACCGGAAAAGGAGTTAGGGCCGCTAATGAGCCTAGCGGTATAAAAAGTCTTGACCAATTTGAACAGTTCCGCTAAGTAGGACTGAGTCAATCGTTGTTTTTTTTCTTTCTCACGAAGGAGGCGGCTTGGGACGGTAGCAGGGTGGGCGCCCTAACACCTCTCCCTTGAAGATTGTTGCGTTCAATCATAGGTCTGCTTCCGAGGATCGACCTGACTAGGTTTTACCGGTTTGCAGCATCTGTTCGTCCGCCGTCTCCACATCATTGGATACTTGCGCTCAGCGTCCTGAGACTGTAACGTCGGTTCTGTCGAATGTTCGGTTTTGTTGGGGCATTCTTTCTTCGAGTCGAAATTGTTGTGCGGTTGGTCCTTCATGGTCGTACAGTGCATCTCCGCGATTCCGTCGGATTTGGTTTGCGTGCCGCACACATGTGGTTTCGCCGACTTTCACTTCATAGAGGACTGATCCTCGTCGTCGGACGATTATTCCGTTCCTCCCGCTCAGCGGTCCATGAAACATTCGTGCAAGTACCGGCTCGCCGACCGTGAGGTAACGTGCACGGGATATGTGTCTTTGATTGTACTGTCTTTCCATTTCTGCATTGCGTCATCCCCCTCTGTTTGAATGCGGAATCATGATATTAACAGCAGTTCGAGCTTCGCGAAACATTTACCGCCATTCAGCTTCGTGAAGAGATCCTCTGGTATCGGCAAAGGATACTGATGCGTCTCGACAGCGTCATTTAGACCTGTAGAGTAGTCTACACAGAGTCGTATTGTTCCATTTGCCTTCTTGACCACGATTATAAAGGCCGCCCATGCTGAATAGTTCACCGCCCGTCTGCACGACGTTCCTGTATTCACTATCCGTGAGGATATGTGGCAGCACTTCAAAGAAAAGATCACAGCAGCAGCCACTGAGACGATTGGTGTCAAACGCCAGAAACGTCCGGACTGGCTCGACGACAACAACGTGGTTATCGCCGAATTGATACGCAAGAAGAATATTGCGTTTGCTGCCTCCACAGTGGACCCGGACAATGAAGCAAAGAAGGCGACGTTCCGGAGTATCCGTCGAGTGTGTCCGCGGAATCAAGGACAACTGGTGGATGAAGTGGGGCGAGCGGATGCAGGGCTTCGCAGATCGTCGGCAGCATATATATATATATATATATATATATATATATATATATATATATCAGCAGTATTTTTTTGACGAAAAGAGCGCTGTTTTCCTTATCTTCAACCGGAGCCCCGTGCTCAATGGCGTAGTTGACGCGTACATCGCAGTTAAATCAAGTTAACGACACAACCACGTGGTTTCTGTATTTGCATGTGCGAGTCGTTCACTTGGGATAGAGTCGTAGTGGGAATCCAGAACTAACATTTCGTTCGAAGACATTTCCCACAAAAAACCTGCCAGTATCTCAGTGCATCAACACATGCCAGAGAGAAGAGGCGACCGAATTTCGGTGGAAACGTCTGAACCCTGAACCGATGGATGAACTTAATACATCGAAATGGTCCAAGTTGTGAATCAAAAGAGAAAATGATTAGCGTCAAAATCTTTGCAGCTTTTGTGACAGAAGACATCCAACAAAGGAGGCTTGTCCAGCCTGGGGACACAATTGAAGTATTCCACGAATAAACACAGCTCGATATAAGATAGACGCCGTAATGACAACGGAGTCCGTCAAACAAGATCTTGTTATCAACAACATGGGATGTCATAAAAAAATGGAAAAGTCCTCTTTGTCAATTTAATCGTTAACGGTCAGTTGGTGGAATTTCAAATTTAATTCTGGGCCACCGTCAACATTCTCCCGACAGTTTTGCGAGCAGATCACAGTGAAACACACCATTAGTTACCTACAAATATGGAACGATTGCCGACCACGACTAGGAGACGCAGTCAAAATAGATGTGACGATCACGTGAAGCAACGAAACGAAGATCCCTAAATTTGTAATTACATAAGAAACGGATAGCGATTTTTGTTTTGCATGTCACTCAGTTAATGACTTATACAATTCAATTTTGATACGTTTGATTACACATATGAGATTACCCCGGACATCTAAGCTTTTCTGTGTTTTTAATTCTGAATTGAGTGGATATGATGGTTACGCGAATTTGTTACATGCTGGACCCTTGGCATCACCAGACAGGAAGGTATCATTTGCTTTCTGAAAGAAGTTCGAAGAGAAGAGGTGTTTGATGATACTGCGCACTAGTACTAATGTCGACGAGCTAAACAATCGAGTTAATCAAGTTGTTGCCTTCCCTAAAAGGAATAGTGATATGCATGTATACATATGCTCAAGGCCATCGAACAGTGCTCTCAGAACACGGTACCCACATTGGACGACCTATAGCCGAAGCTAGTAATGGCGAAGCACTTCGCAAAAGAAGATCCACCTTCTGGCTTTTTGTATGTCGGGCTGGGCGACAAGACAGGTTAATTAACGACGTTCGTTACACTCCTTGAAAAATATGGTTGGCCATGTATACCGTTCAGGTTTAAGGGGTAGAGTAACGTTTTCAAAAAAGGCTGTTACAGACGCTCGATGATTGACGCAATGTAACGTGAGTGACGAACAATGTGTTATTCTATGGCGCGATACAAGACGAGCATAATCAGAATCTCTAATAATTTGTGATACGTTACTCATAGGAGAACATCATACTGAAACCGGAGGTCAAGATTCGTAAACAGGACACATGCCGACCTCGGAAGTAATAAAATTTGATCCGCAGAAAATCAGAGCAATCAAGGAAATATCTGCTCCAAGCGACTCGAAGACCATCAACCGGCTTAACGGAATGGCCAGTTATTTGGACCGACTTTCGCTCCGTTTGGTAGATATAATGAAGCCGGTTAGGAAATCTGTTCATGGAACTGAAGCATTGCAGTAGACTGAAGAACAAAAGAAGACATCTCAGCTGACCCATCAATGCTCGCACATTCTGATCCATCGTAACCGCTCGAAATGTACTGCGACAGCAGCCAGCACGGTTTTGGTAGTGGTATTGATCCAACAAGGGAAGTCGCTCGATTTTAAGAATGAGGTATCAATAAACGTCGAACGGCAGTATGTATAGATCGAAAAATAAACGTTGGCAGTCGTTTGTGTAGCGTAGTGCTTTGTTGATCACACTTTTCGAAAGAAAACCACTACATATATGAGTCACGAACCCTTAACAAGTGAGCTACTACATACACTTTCACGAAAATTGTAGCAGATAGCTATCCATCTTCAGAGGTACCGTGTAGAAGTCGCTTACTAACCGGGATCAAAGGTGTACCTTGCTAGCAAACTTTTGAGAGCCTAGCTCTAAGAAACCGTCTGAACATAACGTAGATGCCAGCAATTTGCACAGTACATCGACGTAACGGAAGGGCGCCTCTAACAAGCAAATGTCATGTAGAAAAGGATAACACTTGTAAGTCGTATTAGAATGTTATCTTAAGCGGTTGACTTTGAAACCGAAAACCACTGCCAGTGGAACTCATGCCCTCCATTGGCTCCAAAGGTAATGTAACGTTTCATGCCCGAAAACATTCGCCGTGCTTAGTTGAGCGTGAATAATTGTCAGAAGAGCTCACAAACTGATGTTTAACCTGGTATATCGGGTCAAATCCGGGATAATGCACCTAATCGTCCGGTATGCCGAATGTACAACCCGCGTCTGACAATGGAACCGATGATGACATGAAGTATCGGAAAGATTGTGACAAAAGGTTGACATCGATATATTAAAAGAAAAATAACTGCTAACGGTGGATCGTTTCAGCGACTTCTTTGAGATCGACCTCGTGCTCACGACAACCACCCAATGAGTAGTGGACAGGCTATATTATCTTCGCCAACTAGCCATCAAGTAGACTGATCAAGTGAACAAAACGGCCGTTTGTCGACACATATTCCGGAACTCTCATAATGCGTAATCAATTGTTCAACTAATCGCATTACACAGCCTGTGATGGTTGGGTCACATACTCCGCATACCAGCTGACCGTTTGCCATACCGGGCATTCTATACTGAAACCACCAACGGTCGGGTAAAATCGCATGGTGGTCAAACAAGAACGTGGTCACGAAATGGGAAAACCCTGACGGCTCCATTGAGTAAAGTGGGTAGGTGTAGCCGGCCTGGATGGGATCTTCGTGATCACTGGTTAGAAACGCTATCGGGGATGGCAGTGTGCCGCAGTTTATGGCGTGCCTGCTTTCATAAAAGTCCTAGTTCTTTCATCTAGTCTTTACTTATTAGTTTTTTAAAATATTTTTAATGTTTTGTCCTAGGATTTTCCAGATGAGTGGCGGCCCGGACCACAGTACCCTGTGATCAAATTAAAGGCTGTTGTGGTGACGATGTCAGTTCGCTCGTCACGGACCACAATTCACGAGCAGAATTTTACTTTTGTCAAAAACTAACGTACCGGCTTACAAGACCTTGTCGTAGTCAATAAAAAGGGTCGGATGGAGCAGTAAAGGAAGAACTATCGTTGTCCTAGGTCAGACACCCACGAGAATTCTGACCTCATGCCGCTGAAAAATGATACACGCAGACTCATGATATTGAAACTGGTACAGTACAACGCTCGTTTATTCGCAGAAGGAGAACTCTATTTCCGCAGTAAATGCTCTACTTCACCCAGAGATGAATAATTCCCTCACCTTACTGCAAAAGCTATTGTGACCGTCGATAAAAAACTTGCCAACACTTGAAATGGGAGAAGAGGTATGGACGAAACCCGTATCAAATGTTGATAGACACTGAAGGAAAGGAACTATCGAAGGACAGAAAGTTGAAAGAAACTAGGATGTCAGAATAGGTAACAAGGTGTTCCGCTGAAACCGGGTTCACTTGAACCGGTGTTGGTGAGAAGCTGAGTGACTCGGGTGCATACGAAGACTACCAAAAGGTACACCCACTGGTGATGTTATTAACGACGAAATGATACGCAGTGGTAGAAGATACGGTGTGAACAACATCGACAGATAAACAAGATCCGAAAGAAGAAAGACTGGAATGATAGCTGAAGCCGATTATTAGCTCAAACAGACATACCCGCCAGAGAGAGCAAAAAAAATTACTGTGGATGCGAGCACGCCGTTGACTGAGATACGTTGTCAGACCGAGTTATACTTGCAGCCAACGATTCAGGCGATCACGAAATTCTCAAAACAGCGGGTCCCACATACCGATTCTACTTAGTGGAGTGATCAGTCTTCAGAATTCCTGGTTAGGTTGCTGCTGGACCAACTTTGGTGGTATGGCCGGGTTATGCGGTAGACGTTCAGCAGGTTTGCAGAGAAAACGGTCGAACCATCGTAGACTGAGCATTTGCATTAGTTAACCAATTGGTTGCACACCCGGGCCTTCCAAAATAGGCAATGTCAAATTTGGATTTCTGAACCAAACAACATACTGGACCGTACGTAGGCGGTAACTATTCTCCTTCGACGACAGTCAGGGGTCAGAGACGAAGAGGGCAACATGTGATCCCGAGATTCTCATCGTTACTCCCCTAACACGGTGGTGAAAGTGTCAAAAAGCGACACTGTCTACGATTTTAAGCTGGCTGACTGAAGGCGTGAAGACACTAGTTTGGAAGCAACACTTTTAAGGTACCAGCCCGATCATGCAATCTATTCAGTGTGAGACGGGCGAAACAGAACAATATAATCGGTGTACTCTATATCGCTCAGCCACCACCGAAAAAATCCTATATTGAAATAACTGGAGTCTAAAACAGTGCAGCAAAGGAAAAGGGGTCATCCTATTAATCGCCAGTGTCAGGTTTAGGTGGTTTGTATTACGGGTAACCTGAGTATCCATTCCGTCCATAGTCTTCTTCGTAATAAGTATCGACATTCAGCTACACGCCTACGCTGATGCCATCCTTGACAAAGTTTCACAGTCAAATGGTTCAGTTAACATCTCACACTCGCCTTGTGCACGCAAACGGGCATTCACACATACCATGTCGTCGAGTATTCCTATGTGCCACTGAAATAATTTGACCGACAAATTCTTACTCACTTCATGTCATCTAATCTGCATCATAATAAGAATCAACCCCATAAAAAATGCATGCATAGTTAGGGAACCACACGACGGACTGAACTCAGTATACTCAACGGGATTCGTAGCTGTGAATATTAGCCAGACCTCCACAACCGTTACCTGCCAGATGTAGGTACCCTCGATGTTCGAATACAGATGTGGTTAATCTTAACAGTTAGGTCCTCTCCACTCCTCTTTTTCTTTAGCTAGGGTTTGCCTTTCTTTGCATGATTGTATAGCAGTTAAGCATCAACGAAAATCACTGATGTGTAAAGACGCCTGCTAGATGACATGTCGGTGGTACTAGTGACCCGTTGGATGTGTGTTGAATGGGAGTCAGAAACCAAGCGAACATAAGTACTCAGCACCCTCTTCAACTGAACCGATTTTGGTACCGCGAGATCAACTGAGTACTTCAATATTTCAGAAACAGTGTCTCAAGATAATTCATTTGCTCATAAAAGAGAGGCATCCCTAACCGTTTAATTTTTATTTTTCATATTAGAATCTCGCGCAACAGGAAAGCGTCAGGAGATAATAAATTCGAAGGGACGACACTTGACGAAACCGCGAGAGATCATACAAGCACGAACGTCCCAATTAGCCATGGTCATAGCTGAAATAACCAAACAACAAAACAGCACGCCGGCATCGCGTTGCAATACTTAAAATGCCGTAACGCATTCTTTGCTTAATTCGTATAAACAGAGAACATATTGAGACAGGTCAACAATGTTAATTTGCGCCCATACATAAAACGATACACAACACACGAACGAACCAGACATGCAGCTCAATCAACGCTATACTGAGGTAGATAACGCTATAGCAGGGATTAATCGCGTCAGCGATACCTAGAGATACAAAACTAGTTGGTACATATCGCGCCAGCTTAGACAACCAGACGGGCGCCATCTATCAAAGTAATTTAGGACCGACACCCGTTGGCTCAGAATGACGGACGGAAAAAAAGAGGTCAACCAACATAGCGGGAAAATTGTTGCCGAGTTAGCATTCGTGTCTTCTAATCACAACTTCAGTTAGCGACGTCTTTTTTACGCACCACGCACATGTTCTGAACAAAAGAACTCTTTTGTTCAATCACTACAATTGTACAGACTTGGACGGTCAGGTCATGTACTAAGAATGCCAGTAGTCGTTTGCCACACAGAGCAATCTGCCGACGCTGCAGCCGACTGACGTAAGGCGGACATATGATGACCTGGCGTAGACAAATGAAATCGTCCACGAAAGAGTTGGCCACTGTAGATCGAGTTCTTACCCTGGGCTGGGGTCCTCGCAACTCACAGAGTCGGTGGCTTGAGACGTTAGGTGAGATGGCGGCTAACCGAGCTCAGTGGCGTGAATGTTGTCGTTGTTTGGTCGAGTTGTCTGTGAAGTGGGTGCGTTTAATGATGCGGAGCTGCGAAAGCTCTTGCTCATAACGCCTTACTTTCACTTACAGCTCGCTTGTTTGTTTGCAAGGTGTAGGCACCTTGATGTTGTATGTTTCAACACAGAGGTAGCTATTTTTGCTTCTCTCTTCCTATATAGGTTTTTCCTTTGTGGTTGTGTGGCAGTTAAGCATCAATGTGAAGCACTGATGTATTATTGTCTGATGATGACGCGCATTTTCTTCTTATTCGGCATCCCGCGTCGTTCCTCGCCTGCCTGATCGACTTGTAACGTGTGGTCGAAACCAAGCGCACACGGATTGAATTTGAATTGCGTAACAGGGCTTGTTTCTGTGTTGTTGACGCCGCTTTAGTTTTCGTTCGTGTAAGTCGTGTGCATGGCTTGTTTTTCCTTTTACAGGACTGTTGCTGGAACCCCTACGTCGGAAGGACTCTGTGCTCCAGTGTCTCCACGATACCTCAGAGTTGGTCCGCAAGTGTAACGGACAATCAGAGTGTAAACGGCCGACTTGTATATTAATCATTGATCATGAAACAGCTTAAATCTAACATGAAATCCCGGTAACTGAAAATACCTGTATTAAATAGAAAACGAACACTTTTCCAACGGTACGCACTGACAGACCAAAACGAGACATTTGTGAGGCTTCAGTGACCATGCGGCCCTTCTAAGGGTTTTGCCTATCCGTTCTATGAAACATGCTTAGAAATACAGTTGTTAATGAACGCTCGATATGACCTAGTGTCGTACTCCTCCGGAGCGCAAGTCATCACACACACCATAGGCAAAGTTCGCCCCTTGCATAGCCCCACCGACCCCCTGAGTAGATGCGGACCTAACTGACGTCAGTCGAAATCGGTCAAGCAGGAATCAGCTACCGCATCGAACCAAATCTACGCAACTAGTCAACACCACAAAAACACCGCGGTTCCGCAGCAGATAGTGTCAGGTTGTTAGGTCGCTGGAAACCATCAAGATCCACATACTCCGACAATACCTGAACCACGAACGGTACATCGGTTGTCAATCACAAAAGAAATCGAAAATCACCATGTCGTGAATATGAGTTAAATGCTCGGACGTCTTGGTGAGTGTTCACGGCGCTTAACGCCTGTTCAACTTAGCTAATTTGCGAATCAGCTGAAACAAACAGGGCGCTTTCATTGAATACTGCCAATCATGCTCACCTGAATCGCCTCTAACAAGGACAGCAGAAAGCCACTTTCGGCACAGATCTGCCTACCGTTACCTGATTACAGGGTATTACCTATTTGCAAGAGTAGAGGACAGCAGACGAAGTTAGCCAATGAACGACAACAAATGGCACAAAATCTAGCCCGTAGAAAACGCAATCCGTCTCCGGATGTCAAAAGAGAAAATGTAGTCTGAGATCAAATCAAATTCAAAAACCAAAGTGAAGGGTGTCTTGACACGAATCCAGAGCCTCCATCGTTGAACACGTATTGAGACTAATACTGCAATCTCAATGGTTGTGCACATGGGAACGATTTATGTCGGCAGCAAAGTTTTCGGCACGGTGACCGGTCTAACAAATATATTCCGGAGCACGACTGCAAGATGAACCTTGGGCACTTGTGGTGGTATGGTGGCTGCTGCAAAAAAGGTATGACTCAAGCAGAGAACCCTGACCGCCGGCCGAGCAAAGGGCTACTCATCAACAACCAAGACCTCGTGGTACGGCATCACTGGTTCGAAAGAACGCAACACACGGCCAATCGGGACACCTGAAACGGTTCGTCAATGGGGCAGCGGAAATCCTGGCGTGAAGTCGTTCATATCAACCATATTAATCGTTGCATCAAAGGCGACGGTCACAGGACTGGTGACCAAGCTGGTAAGGACTTCGGATTGTAACTCGAAGGGCTGCGGGCTCAAACTTCGTCCAAGCCATCTCCGTCCGAAGAGTCCAGACACATAAATAGTGGTGTGTGAACAAACCGGAATATCAGAATGGTGGTTGGTCGACCAGCAGTTTCGATACCCTGAGAAGAGTCGAAGAAAAGTGCATTCATCACGAGTACTGGTGGGAAGGAACAGCAGTTAGGGAGTTGTGATTACATCCGACAAGCCAAACAGACGAGCACGAAATTGAATCTACTTGTCCATGTTCACTCTGTGAATGAAAGGTTTGTGGTTCCGCTTCACCACCGTCATCAGGGTTGTATACGGGGTCACCGATCTTCAGCCAATCGGATTCGAGCTCGCATACCTGGACTAGGCGAAGAGTTTTGGCAGTCCTTCCAACAACATTTTGATAGCCGTTTCGTCTACACTTCACATATTGTCTAAGAGCTTATACCACTGGATACTACCGACTGAGACCATCCATCGCTAAACAAAACCGTTTGCTAGATACTGAAGCAGAACACCTTTAGGACTCAGAGAAAGTTTATCTCGAAATTGAAAGCATCAAAAACAGGGCTATACGTTAGGGGCTTCTTGAACAGTTCAAGTTACCTCTCAAGAATTAACTGCAACGCGAAACAAAAGTTGGCTGAAGTTCACCCTATCTGGTTACTTCAAATGCATGAAAAGTGAATGGCTGAATAAGCCACAGTCTGTAAAAAGAGCTTGGGGGTAAACTCCAGCGAGGTCAACCAGATGAACGCCTCAAGTTAAAGCACACCACACGCATAGATCCGTGAACAATTCATCAAGGTCTTACGAAAGAAAGTGCGCTAACAACTGAGGCCCAAAGAAAATGAACAGCAAATCTTTTGAAGGCGACAGTACTTTGACGTGAACAACCCAACGGCTCTAACAGTCTCTAGTGAGACTATTACTTTCAATTAGGAGAGAAAAACGTCGGTAACACACCATTTGATGGAATTAAGTCTGAACAGATCACTCGATAGCAGAGAAAAACAGAGGTTAACGTGTAGTCGCAACCCAATCCGAGAGCCTATTCCATAGTGGAAGTAGACGAAACCAGACAGAACCATAAGTTGGTACGCACGATACATTAAACGACGAAACTCGCAAATCCAGTGAAAAAAGTAATCGCCACTGACGTTTACGCTTAACTGTCTTAATACCGATGAACGAAAGACGTACATATTGAGTTTACCTTCATAAACAGACTGAAAAAAACAGTGAGTAAATCGATACATTGAAGTGCCCATGGGCTACCGACTGGGCAACAGTTACTACTTAAAAATACGTATGCGCACACCTGAATCGTCCGTAATTCAATTGCAAACAAAAAAAGCTGTTGAAACAATTAGCCCAAATATATTAGAAAATTGCATGTTAGCATAGGTCGAATTTGATCCAATGAGCGGGGTTGTTGTTCATGAAGGAGGAGCATCACCACCACCGAAATGTGCTAGCCATCCGTTTAGCGGCCACTTGATAAAGCGATCGGACTCCATGTAAGCTTTGATGTTCGGAATAGCCTGTAAAACGGTAAACAAATGTTACCTTTTGTATGCACATTTGAATGGCATAATTTGATAAACAAACGTTTAACCGGGCTTCCACTATTTGTTGTCGGACGGTGTGAAGATCGGCAAATTTTCAAAACTCAGACGGGAGTGGCACGAGAAAATACGAATCTACATCCGCTACTCTAAATTTGATGCTGGTTACCTCAAAATAATAAATAAGACGTTTTCAAGAGAAGAAACCGGAAACAAGCACCCGAAAGTTTAACCAAACCCGCTCCACTGTCTCCAGGTTGCGGTCACTAACAATGGCATGCTATTGCCATCAGGTTCTACGAACCACTTATGTGCACAAAAACAACTCGTGTAATTCCCTACTGAATTATTCCAAAACCACTTAAACCGGAAGTGTGAACTCGTCACAACGAGGATGCGCCATTCATAAAAATACATCAACAACCTACCCTCCCTACCCACATTTATTGATGTACATGGATTGTCGTGGTTTTTACATGTAGATCGCGCATCTTTTACACAGCGGTAAGTCACGTGAAAACAGATAACAGCCGTTTGTAAGGTTGAGTTCTATTTCAGCACCGCAAAACAGACCAGCAAACCGAAATAACAGTAAAGGCTGCAATGTGTCAGCTGGACAGGACGTTTGCGACGCATCAGCACAAATGGAAATTGAGGCTGAAAACTGAAAGTTAGAGCACCGTACAGCAAATAGACTACGTGAAGAACTGCATCAAATACTGACACACTCACCTCAATGCGATGCATAAATTGAGACAAATTGGGAAAAGCATCCAGACAGGTCGGTTCCAGGTAATGTAACACATCGAGGGCTTCGTAAAACATGAAATCTAGATGCGACGGCTGGATAAAATAAAAAGCAGTAAGAGTGAGAAGACAGACATCCAACTAACTTACAGGTAACTGTAAGCAGCCTACACATTAAAGGCTGTCCGTTTACTATCCTGCAAAGTCGGGTCACTTACAGATTCCTAAGCACCAGATGAGCACTTGGTAGCCTAAGATGCACAGTGATGACTGATACCGGTTCACACTCCTTTAAGTCACAAATGGCTAAACAAAAGTAACTGAGAAGGCTAATAGATTAACAAACTGCGTTGCTGCAACAGCCGCTACGCTAGTCTAGAAGATGCTGAACAACTATTGTTAGTCGGAGATGCTTTGGAAAACACGGGATTTACAGACTATCTCAATATCTAGCAAGCAAAAAGAAAGCCATTTTAGCCCGCTATGAGGCCCATAATAACTTAACGAATGAAGGAAACTAACCGTTGAATGATGGAGATAAGGTTTGTCGCCCAGAAACTCGGACCACATGCGCAGAGTTGCAGGTAAATTCTTCAAGTAATCTACTTTAAGTTCTTCCTGTAACGACGAATATTTTTCTGAAGAAATGGACTTACAAATTTTTCGTTATAAGCGATTCGTGAAACACCATTGCGCAGATCTCCAAGAGCACCTTCAATCATTGAGATAGTTGCCCGCTCTTCAGGCGTGCTCCCAACTGCAAAAGTATTATTGTTTAGAAGAGGCCTTACGCATTTTATGTTTATCCGCGATGTAACGAAGGATAGCCAATGACTGCGTCAACTTCAAATTTCCGTCTTGATAATAAGGAAGCTAGTTTCGATGAGAAAATAACGAAATGAACTCACGTTTGGAAGCCCAAAACCCATTGTGTATTTTTCCTTCAGCCACTGTTCCCGATCATTTCGATCGTACAATTTTTCGTCGTATTTATCACCAACAAACTCGAGCAGCAACCGGATTGGTTGAGCAAGCTGAATAGATAACAGAAGTCAAAATACAACACAGAGATGCGCTTAAAGGCGAACTATAAACCGTCACAGATAAATAGTAAGCGATGTCTGATTTTCGAATAGGATGTGGGCAATACGATAGAAAGAATGTTTCACCTCATACATCGTGTCTAAAAGTTACCATGAGACGCACAGTCACATATGATCCAGATGTTGTCAGGCTGCTTAAGCCTAGGTAAAAGCAGCTGGGGTAGCCGGGCTCGAATCCGATATAATGTTACTGACAGCCAGGTTTCGTCATTAGTGTTTAAAATCGATGCTATTGACTACAATTCATTTCACTATAGTCGCAACATATTTTCGACAGCCAAACACTGCTAGAGCTCAGAAACACCACCCCAAAGAGACAAGTACAATCAACACCCAATATAACTGAAATTAAGACATGCAGGTAACATTGTCGCAGCATAATCATCGACCAGTTGCTGAAACATTACGCTTTTATCTGATTACTTACACGGAGCTCCGCTTCTGCCTGTGATTCATCAATCTTAACACGCATGAGGGCCTGATCTTACCAGTCTGATAAAATCAACACGCAGAAAATCAAGGCAGGGAATACTGACCTTGATAACACACACAGAAGTCGATTTAAAACTAACGGTAGGATATACGTGAAGACAATCAGCTACAGTGAATGCAACATTTGCAAACCCAACGAATTTCATGATCCACAGACTGAAGACGCAAAGATGATGGACGTCCACACACCACCCTCGTTGTGGTTGTAGATAATACGTTTCCATCATACAGCAGTCACGCACCGATGATAGTAACAGCATAGCTGGCGTCAATCACTAGTGGACTGGTGCCGATGATGAGCCCAAGTCACTTATAGGTAACCCAATGATAAAGCGTTATGGCATTAAAACAAAAAGTAAGGCAAACTGACCAATGACCGACATCCGTTGGAGATAATTCCTGGCCACCATCAGAAATTAAAAAGATGAAACACTTCAAAGGCGAAGAAACACAAGCAACTGCTTACTGAGTCTTTCTCATAGGTGACTGAACTGATCCACCTGGGAAATTAAGGCTCGAACTACATGGAGGACAATTATAGTTTCCAACCAGGCATTTTTAAGACGGCACAATCATCATCATAACAGCCATGAGCCTGACCAAAAGGTACTGTGGTTCGGGCCGCCGCTCACCTCAACGGTGACGTGGAATATCCTAGAAGAAAACGTTACTAAGAAGGTTGAACGTTATTAAAACAAAACTAAGCGAAAGAATTAGAAATGGTATGGATACAGGTACACCATTGACTGCGACAAATCGCCATCTCGGAT
>JTDE01004394.1:34651-49879 GCA_014338405.1 Paragonimus skrjabini miyazakii
ATATATATATATATATATATATATATATATATATATACAATGTTCCACCACTGAATTAATCTACGGAACAACATTACGTCTCCCAGGCGATCTTTTCAACTAAAACACACAAGCTGCAACAGATCTGACGAACTACGCACACCGTCTCAAATCACATATGGAAGCACTCCGTGCTATTCCTACTCGACAACATTCTTGGCCTCAACAACTCAACAAGGACTTGACGACTTGCGCTCACGTTTTCGTTCGTTGTGACGCAGTTCGGCGCTCACTTCGACCACCTTACGATGGTCCCTTTAAAGTTATCTCTCGAACGGAAAAGGTCTTCACCATCGAACGTTCAGGAAAGCACGTCACTGTGAGCATTGATCGTCTCAAACCTGCCTACGTTGACACACATCAAGAATCTCACTCCCAATCATTTACTCATGATGCCGGATCACAGAACCCTGAAGTATCCATCCCTTTCACTCCCCACACATTAGACTCTTCACCCACAATTGACAGTACCGACAAAAATGCACTTTATCCTCACCCGCCCACCGAACAGACTCATACTACACCAGCACTTTTTCCTCACCCGTCCCCACTCCACCCAACTACACGTTCCGGCAAGCATGTTACTTTACCAGCCCGTTTTCGTTGATAACTTTCATGTCACTCATTTTCGCTTATCAGACAATAATCGAGCATTTACCTTCCACAAATTCTTTGGAGGGGGAGTACTGTAGAGATTTGCTTATTTTTGTTTGCAAACGATGCTTCATTTTTGTACAACAACATTTTTGTATCACCTTTGCATTTTGTTGAAATTGATAAAAGTGACCTTGCAATACAATACAAATTTTGTGCACGTCAGTCTGCTCTTCTCTCCGTTGCGCAATCGTTTGACGATACTACACGGATCTGTCATCCAATATTTTAGCTCCGTTGTACTACGAACATCGTCGCATTTCTGATCGCGCTTCATCAGTCCACGGCAACTCTGTGATATCCCTCACTTCCGGATACTGGTAATTTGGAATATCGTGGTGGTCAGCTCGAACACTTGTGAACACTTTCCTGTGAGTCAAACCCTTTTGATTACCATAACTTGCTGGAACTTCGTAACTATTTTGTCCTATTCGTTCATTTTGTTGTCATCGATAGCCTAGTGAGGTACGCTCGCATTTATCTAGTCTACTCAGTAACTAGTCTTGACCACTAAACACCCATTTAGGTAGATGTTCTTTCATTCTGGAGCTCGGGCATCTCTCGGTTCTGCCTATGTAATTTTCTCCGCAGTTACATGCAAATGGGTAAATACAATGTGAAGTGGCACCGATAATCTGATCTCCTTTGACTGAAGGTACCGGTAACTTCTGGGTCCGAGCGTTTACACGGAGTTCAGCTGCATTGAAAGTTCGCTTAATCGACTCCCTCAACCGTTGTGTTGTTTGGTGCATGACATAATCACCCTTAAATGGCAGCTCTATGTAGACCTTCTTTTTCCCTACAGTGGCTATCTCTTCGGATGGTACTTTTTGTCTACTGTGCCTATCTATGTACCTTCTGGGGTAACCATTTGACTGTAGGACAGAAGTAATCAGATCTAGTTCTTCCGCAAGACTGTCATGCGCACAGATTCGCCTTGCTCGTGTAAAAAGCGTATTCACTAATGTTCGTTTATGTTGGACCGGTGTGAAGCTGCTGAAGTTTAAGTATTGGCCGGACCACGTAGATTTCCTATAGACAGTTCCACCCCTCTAGCTGTTTGTTATAAAATACGCACCCGTGCTATTGTTAATCTGGTACTGACGAGTCAATACGAAATGCTTGCATCTACCAGTGTTCGTGTTCTAAATGCTTTGTTTAAGACTACAATTTCCGATTTATTTTTTTAACCAAGTATGTATTCAATGAAACCCTACGGTCAAACACTGGGATGCATATAAAGATAAACAACGCGCCATATGCGAACTTCCGAATCGGCTGGGCTTAACTTTAACCGTAGAACATGCCTTATGGAGCTGTTGTGAATGAGAAGTGGAGCACTGAACAATCGATTCACGTTCAGTGCTGTCTTATGCTGTATCAAAACATTGTTCCACTTCAAGTGGCACGGAATGGAAACGGCTGACACTAGTCACACTTCCATCATTTTTATACTGTAATGTCATGAATGAAACCACATCTGCAGACATTTCGGTTGAGGGGGTTTGTAGGTTTTCAGCTAACCGCTTTTTATCGCAAAAACCTTGTCTTACATATAAAAACAATCTGTGTGAGTAAGAGTCTGCAACAGTTGGTTGTGGCGCACGTTCTCAGACTGACAGAATGGGAGATTACAATTAAGGCAAACAAACGGTGATTAACTCGAGTGTGAGCGCACCTACCTCAAATTTTAAGAGAAAATAACGCACTTTTCGTATTTTCAGCCGACAGAGAACGCGTGGTTATAGCGACAATGAAGCGGTGAGAATAGAGAGAGGGCTAAATAGTCGAGCCCATTGAAATGATGGCGCATGAGCAGTTTTGCACAGGCCAGACTGAACATCGCAATGTTTATCCACATTTTGTCTAAAAATATCTTTCGAAACACATGGTTCCAGAAAATCGCCTTCAGTTTAGTGGATAGCGATGTTAGGCTTAGATATATTCGTTTTAGTACACCGTCACCATGAACGTACTCTTGCGGAGTATCGAGACCTTTTCCGTACCCACTGCAACGTTAAAATTTCTCTCCATGATTTCAGCCAACACTCCCACACGTATGTAACCATGGGTCATATGGTCTGTGTCTTCACGCCAAAATGCAGGGCAAATCCAGTCAACACTGATACAAATTCTTACAGGCATTAACCAAAGCCACGAGTACCTTTCTAGCCAAAATGGTACTAGGAGTCAACAAGTCGCAGGTGTCTGGTTTTGGGTATACTGAACCTCATGGGGTGGATGATATCTCAGGCACAACCTAGCTTCAACCTACATAAAAATATTACTTGCACCTCTTCATTCGTTTCTTTGAATGTTCGTGATTTTGGGATACAACTCTACTACCGCTAATAAGGCTTTTGTTTGCTGCTTGCTCAACTTTTCAGCAAACTGCTGTGTGTCCGGAGAATCTGGAGTGAGGTGAGGTACAGACGTTGAAGATATAGCCGTTAGATGACCAGTGTTGTCTGTGTGCATAGTTTGGTAGAACTAAAGCCCATGCTGCTCAAGATTTCAGCTATGATATCGCAGTTCTGGTCATCAGTGAGAGTGATTCTTCATTGATCATCAGTTTATTCAAACTTTGTCCAAATGAGCCTCACACTTTCTGATGTCGTTGAGTCTGGCGTTAGAGTGCACCTACAAGTGCAAAAGTGCGTATAGTGGTAGGATGGTTAGGTGCAATGCGAGACTGACACACAAACGTGATGATGATTTCAAGTCTGAGACCAGCGGACTACAAGATGGCACCAAAGGACAGGAAGATAGAACTATGGAACGCGACGGAACAGAATCATGTACCCAAAAGCCTTGAATGTTAGTCATAGACCGTGAGTTCCCGAGCTGTCGTGTTTGGAAAAGTTATTTTATCGGAAAAATTCATTTTACTAGCTTGGCACCAGGTATAGAAAGTGAAATCATCGGAATCTGCATCATGGACTCACACCTGTTTGTTTTAACTGATTGCTAATTGAAAACGACTTGTCAGAATTGTTTTCTTAATATCGGTTTGGTTGCTGTTATTGTGGTCGACTGCGTGTGACAGTGTTAACACAAGGATGCTGAAGTAGTATTTCTCTTATTGTTTTTCTCATTTGTTGATTGATTTATCCTCATTTGTTTAATTTTATTTGTGACTTTCGAAGCGCTGTTTTAGAAGCGTGAATTTCACACTCACAATTCCATGAGTGTCTTCAGAAGTTCATGGGTGAGGTGGGCATTATTTACGTTCGTGAGATGAGCCGTAGATAGAAAACTGCTTTGAAGTACTACAAGGCAAGTTGACATGGATTCCCGGAAGTCGTGCAAATTTATTATCGCTGTACGAAGTAAAGAAGGCGTAGGAGTGTATGAAGGGGTGTGCGACGTGTTTAATGGGTTCACTGTTGTTTGCTATGACAAGTCCGCTCTCGAGACACATGTTGCAGCTCACGATTTCATGTGGTCTAACGAGATGCGTGTCTGGTTGTGAGCACTTTCAAGTTGAAGCACAACCACTCTCTCAGTCGTCTGCTATACGTGTTCCATCTTACGAATCGTGGGCTCCCCGTCGGTTATTTGAACGAATGCAGGAGTATGTTCGAATATAGTACAACAACTGCTGACATTAGGCCGTCAGTAACGGATTTTTACGGGAGGTTTATTACCACCGGCGACGTTGGAAACATCCGCCGCAAGTTAAAGCCTGCAATGTCCAGTGAGTTTGTCATGTAAAAATGGCAACGAAACAATAGAGAACCTCTATGAAGTGCTGTTGGTGATTAGTGAGATAGGTGTGGTGCGCACCATGCGATATGGAGTTAACAAATATACGCACAACTGCTTTGCTCAGCAGACGCAAATTGAATTAGTTCGAAGTTTCCCACATGTTGTGAATGTGGATGTCACTCACGGGACAAACAGGCACAAGTTTGTCATTGTACATTTCCTCATAGGTTCGTAACGGATGGCATGGGACATGGTTGAACGTTATGTGCGGGTATGTTCGTAGTGAGAAGTATGCTTCGCTACGTAGACTGTTCGAAATTTTTCGGGAAATGATGGGCGAGCAGATTGCGATAAAGACGTCTGTCGTGGATAAGATGGCTGCGCAAATGAGGGTAGCCGATGCGGTGTTCGACTGCGACATCCTGTTGGGATACTTTCATGTACGTATAAGCATATAAGTGGGTAAAATTTGTCCGTCATATTTTTTAAAAGACAAACTCTTTTCGCAGTCGTTATATCGTCCGCCGAATGGCTATGGCAGACAATGAGGAAGAGTAAGTTGCAACCTTACACTGTTTGCCGTAGGTTCAAACGTGATTTGTATATCATCAGCCAAACGGATAGGACGTTTCTAAATTGTTTTTTGTCATTGTCTGTACATCAAGCCAAAGTGGGCCATTCATGCGCAAGACTTCTTAGCCGCTGTCAATTAGAAAATATGGATTCACAGCGAGTGGCTGCTGTGGGAGTATGAAATTCAAACGACCTATGGGTGCGACCGTCGTGAAGTTGTCGATGTTGACTGGTGTGTGAAGAACGTTCTTCACAGATTGACCACGTTTGCAAGTTACCTCGTTTAAAAGCATATGAACGGACAGACCCCACGACTCCAGTTCGAAACAGTATCTGAGTGCAAGGTAAGCGGTTCTACAGTGACCACCTTAAGCATTGCAGCTTCGTGGGCAACCAGATGGCGACGCTTTCGTCGTGGATGGCGAACAGGGCACCTGTGAGTGTACTTTTAACCGTTCAATGTGGCTTCTATGCACACACATTCTGTCGGTGTTTCGGAAACATTTCTACCCATACGGTAAGGTTTTTCGCAGTTTTCATCTACGTTTACAAAGGTCACGTCCCCAATATTGAGCGGCGGCTGTCAAAGTACAATTTGCTAGTTCGACGGTTTGTGGGCTCGGAGCTTCGGCCTCTTGCTGCAGTCAACTTCAACCGCCACCATAATGTTTTGCACAATGTGCTTGAAAAACTGCATGTCTGCAACAGCCGCATGACGGTGACCTGTTCAAACAACATCATTGCGTTTGCCAGTAAATTAGTGTAACATGCCAAGACTGGCTAACCTTTGTACAACTTCCCCATGGGCTCACCTGGATGGAGCATTTATGAGTGTCTAAGCATGGAGTACAGTTCGGCGCAACTCGTAGTGTAGGACAAATGCGCTGAACTATTGTAAGCTTCTAATCGAGAAGTGCTCCTCGATGTCATTCGTTCAGCGGATCACCTCGTCTCCATTTCAGCGTATGTCATTGGTAGCAATGAATAACAAATCATGGCGAATATAACCGAGAAAATACGACTAACTTGCCCAGATTTTGTGCACTGTCCTACGTTGAAATAAGCTTATAGGCGCACCTTACGTTTGCAGTTTTATAGAAAGCTTAGCTCTCATGTTTTAACAACGGTTAGATTGTCAGAAGTATAATCACGTTTTCCCGTTTAATTGTGTCTAAATTTAAATAAAAACATATGTTCCCACGTCCATGATATCGGTTTTCTTTATATTCCACCACCAATCTTCCGAAATAACGTGAAATGCAACTTTTCGTTCTTTCCCGTTTATCCCTATGCCACTGAACTACCGTACCTTCCTTGCTTACGTCTTCAAAAGATCAAAATGTGAAAATTTCCAAGCAACATCATTGTATGATCTCGAGAACTGAAACACCCCACGAAATTTCAACAACTTTAATAGCCGGAAAAAAATTTGACTAAAATATAAGGGATGTTTGCGGTCTACAGATTACACGTAGCCCCAAAAACTGACTGGTGTGGTGGGAGATGGCTGACTGTAGAATAAGAAGGATCTGCCCGAAGGAGTGTTGGTAATTCCCAGGCAGCGCTCCCGGTTTGATACGGTAGAGAGAATAATTTTCGAGGATGGGCAACTAGTGATCCCGGAGATGTCGCAGTCGGATTCCATTGAACAAATCCAAGCACACAAGCCGGAATGAAAAACTGCGTTTATGGCTGAAGGAAACTTTCTTCTGACCAGGTGTATCCAGGAAGATAAAGGATTGTATAACGAAGCGCAAAAGTTGCAATGGAGAAAACGTTGCGGCAATTGTGTAGTTCGCCGGTATGGTGTTTCGAGGCCGAAACGAGTTAGAAACGGCCATTTAGACGCGAAAAGATATTTCTCAAATTTTGCATGAACTATTAAAATGCGTATTACGGGACAAATATATAGATTTCTTCGAGTATACTAGTGGTGTTGCAATGGGAAAAACAGGTGTACCTAAAAATCGCCCCATATTCGCACCTTTGTGGAAAAAAATGTGTCGCCATTTTTTTCGATAAACGCATAATGTTGGCATTCCTAATCGATTTGACGTTGTGAAACTGCTTCCATTGAAATTTTCTTGGTGGAATACATTCCTTCATCTTGCAGAAATGCTCAATTTCGCGCGGTTTTGGAGATATAATAGAATTTGTAATTTTCAACCACGTTGTGTTCACATCGCATTGTACACCAAATATCACAGTAATTCCTAATGCAAGCTATATTGCTACGATTGTGGCTTAGTTACACATCGTAATTACATATTCAGCCTGTTTTCCCGATAGTACTTCCGATGGTAAACGGTTTACGTTATCACCTGATTTTTTCTACCTACGGTGGGTGTAAACATGCATAACACGTCCCACCCTATCATTGGAAACGTGCGTTTTGTTTTTGTTTATTGCTTATTGATCATGCTTTAAGGTAGCCGGCCATATGTACGCGAGTCAATGCTCACTTATCCGACGGATGATGACCAACTTCGATGCTCGTTATTTATCTGACAAAAATGTTAATGGAAGCAGTTTCAGAACGTCAAATTGATTAGGAATGCCAACATTATGCGTTTATCGAAAAAAATGGCGACACATTTTTTTCCACAAAGGTGCGAATATGGGGCGATTTTTAGGTACACCTGTTTTTCCCATTGCAACACCACTAGTATACTCGAAGAAATCTATATATTTGTCCCGTAATACGCATTTTAATAGTTCATGCAAAATTTGAGAAATATCTTTTCGCGCCTAAATGGCCGTTTCCAACTCGTTTCGGCCTTGAAACACCATACCGGCGAACTACACAATTGCCAACGTTGTTGCTGGAAGAACATCCACATAGACCATGGCGATTGATTGTAGCCCTTATATTTACACATTGGAAAACAGTACCTCGTCAAAGGAGATTATTTCCAGGATTGTTTCGAAAATGGACGATTAATCAGCACCACCGAGAATGCATTCGCCAGCAAACGGAATGTTCAATTCGCAGGCTATGGCATAGTGGAAGTATTATTATGTAAAAATGGACCTCATTATTTTGTGGGCGGAATTCAAGACGTTTGTGAGTGAATGGACGTTCCAGTAAATCGTAAATTAGCCGGTCAAATGGGAGGGCCGCAACTGCGGTTAGAGTTGCCAAAAACTACCGTAGATTGCCCAAGGGTCAGAGAAGGATTGGTACTTGATGTTGCTGCGAAATAGAATTGCGTCGAATGAGATTGCTGGATACAGTGCAATGTGGCAAATGCCTGGGCAAAGCATGCGGACACGATTGCCAATGGCACCTGAACTATGGCGTTACGACGTAGCGGATGAGTCAGACCTTCAACAGAACCTACAACGACCCAGAATGCAGCAAAAATGCACTGTGATTCGGGTGGCTTGTGAACTTACAAGTAGTAAGACAGGGGGTAAAGTGTGTGCTCAGTGTGTCCCTGAGATCCCAAGACACTGGACATGTAGTGCAGTGATCAAAAGTTGTGAGCACAAGCCATGCAGTGTTTGCGTGGGCGCAGTGGTGGAAAGAAGAAATTATGTTCATCTGCGGGAGTGGATTTTGTCGGAAAGAGGGACCCGCGATGCAAGCCATGAGGTACCATCAAGAACGAGAAGCAGGCAAGCTTATCAAAAGGGAACGATTGTCAACGAATTGCTATCAGGTGGTCTCCTGCTCAGAGGAGATCCCGTCAATTGGAACCCATGCACAGGCTGCCGGAGACGGAATTACAGTCGATCAACGCCAACCAATGAAAGGCAGCGATTAGCTACCACGGCGAATTTGTTTGTAATTGATGATTAAAACAATTTGATTGGACACATATCAGAGTTAACCAGACGAGTTTCTCAGGTCCAAGTCGTGTGAACATAACAACGGACAGGCCAGTCAAAATGCAAAATGTTTGTCAGCCAACAGCAATCGCAAACACTTTCGTTTCTTTATACAATGAGTATTGTTCTTCTAATCAGTTGGGATTGTTTAATGTCGCTCAGATCACCACCGTTCTGGTATTCTCGGGTTGGTAAACAAGCATGCAACACATATTTGAAGACAGCAGATGGACCCACCTAGTTCTTACTGTTTGCCCACCCAGGAGTGTGCACATAAGTTAACAGTGCCACTCTGGACAACTTGGATAGGGTGGATTAGAACATATGGAACCTTGGCACGTGAAATTGCAGCCCTCGCTTCAATAACAGCACATTTTGGGCACAGATTACGTCATTTAGAAGAAGCTTTTAATGAAAACACGCATTTTCATTATCAAAGCTCATCCGACATAAGGGCCTGTCCTGTTGGTTAGTTAATTTCAAAGAGTGATCTTGGATACCACTTTTCTATGACTTTAACTGAAAACAGCGGTTAAGACTGGAATTCAGTTAGAATACCGTACACTGGGATGAGGTCTGATCTCAGTCTTTTTTCAAGTGAATAATATACCTTGTGACGGTTAACTCTCGTGGAGAAAGGGCTGGTTGTGCAAGCTCCTAACTCGTTTTGTAGCACGGCGTTGGATGGATTCAAATCTGAGTGGTCTTTAGTGAGGTACGGGGTGGACGTCTGGATACTCACCTAAAGCACAGGAGGAAAAGGTGGGCCATAGATAGCTGTTAAGTGGGAAGACTGTATAGCCCCGAAAGTTCCTGTGAATAGTCAAAATGTGCAGCTAGCCCTTCGGGCCACTTCAATTTAGGATCGGCGTTCAGATAGTTCGTGTCTACTGCGCTCAGATCCTTCCCGTATATAACAGCGGGGACGCGCGTTACTGATATCATATAACTCGGGAATTGTGCTCAAGAGGTGAAACCGTAGATTCGCTATATGGTACCAATTTTCCCCGTGCACAGTCAGCTGCAATGCCGAAGTCATTTTGCAAAATCAGTTGGTTATCAGTAAGACAATAAACTTCCACATTTTAGAATCAGCGGCATCCAAAGTAATGTGAAACTGATGGCGTTCTGTAGGCTGTTGATGAACATGGTACCCAGTAGTGGTCCAAGTGTAGACCTTGTGTGGGCGCGCCACTTCCGTCAGAATGCTGCGTCAACCTTCGCGCAGAAATCCTGGTGTTCAAGGTAGTCAGTGAGCACACCTACGGCTTCACCTTGAATAGGCTGGCAGCTTAGCAATCAGTATGGTGTGATCTACCCTGTCGGAAGCCTGAGAAAGATCCAGGAATAGTTATTCAACAGCGAGGCTGTCATCGGTTGCCTTGTTGCAGTAAGCCGTGACGGCAAGCAAATTGGCGACACATGACCGTCCATTGTGAAGTCCGTGCTGAGCATTGATCAGTAGCCCACTTCTCTTCAGATCGAATATGAGGCGGTCATCAGGTATACTGTCCACTACCTTATAAATAGGAGATAGAAGTGATGCTGAGCAGTAGCTAATTGTGTTCGTTCTAAATCCTCACTTGTAGACCGGAGGGATGTCAGTTGTCTCTCAAGACTGGGGGAACGTCACTATTTTGAGAAAGCGTTAGGTAAACTCCGCGATCGGCCCGAGGGCACCGCTGTGCAGTTTCGGAGATTAGAGTTAGCTGTTCTATCTGTACTGGAAGACTTATGCCTGGTATGACAATGATTATCTCTTGACGTCTTCAGCGTTTCAGCCTATTCTGGACTTTGGGATACCAACAGAGGTGTGGTTGGGAGCGGGACTGATTTTGAAGCAGCCCTTTCCGTGGACCTATGCACGATAACTACCCAGCAACTATACGCTTACATGTTAGAGGCAAATATGTGATTTTCGCGCACCACTTGCGAGATGTCTGCCTTGATACGTGTGTGCGATTTGACAAAGCTGTACATGTGTCTAGGGTTCCTGCTGCATTTGACGAATAGCTGAACATGAAGGGATTTATTGTCTACCCCCAGCAATCCTGTACATTTGCCTCCAACAGGTGTATATATCTGATAAGCATGTTTTTTGCCCCCTCGGCAAAATGCATCCCAGGTAATGCGCTTCGGTTGGATTATATTTCGTGTCAGCCACCTGCTCCACACTGATAATGACGGTCAGTGTGGGCTCAGCATGGGAGCGGAAAGCTGGATAGCCTCCAATCGAATAGGGCAAGTAATTACTGCGTGGATATTTAATTTGAATTTTCTCATATAACTGTTATTTTTGACAACTTTTATACCGCACAGTCTGTTCACATTTTATCTACGTCCCTGTCTGTCTAAAAAATATCCTTATATAACAAATTATGATGACCGAAATCGGTCGCCAAACAAGATCGACGGGTGTCAAAACCACTTGTTCTAACTCTAAAGTAGATATTGAACAACCCAAGGGCAAACGCTCTAGGTCCAAAACTCACAAAGGCCCTTCCAAATATGCTGCCTCTAAAGGGGGGTGAAGACAAACTGGTGGTTCCCGCCAGTATCCCTCTAACTAAGAACTGTTCTATCCCCCTAGACAATGTATTGGCGGAGTTGTTTGGTAAGGTATCTAAACAGGAAGCTGAACTTGCCAAACTGAAAGCAAGCTATGCTGTATTCGATTCTCTGAAGGATAATCTTATCTCCCTATCTTACAACTTCAAAGTGCCGGAAAGTCCCAAGATGGATAGCATGGAGAGCGCAAGCATGTTTCTCAAAACGCCTGCAACAGAAATCACAAAACGGATGCGTTGCACATATAATGCCGTTGTATTCAATGTGCCAGATAAGCTTCACCTCGATGGCCTTAAGAAGTTACTCACGAGAATTACTGATATAGATCCGACATCATATACCTGCATTCGTCTCCGTAAGAAGACTCAAAAGATCTGCTGCCCGCTTTTGTTCAAATTCCAGGGCGAAACAATTGCGAGACAGTTCATCCAATGTCAAGATCTTATCAAGTCCAAAACCTCCCTTAAACTAATAAAAATTATACAGGATAGAACGCCACTTGAGAGGGAGTGCCAAAGTCGCTTATTGCGCAACACCCTCACCTCCAAGCGTGTCGTCCAGGACGCACCCAAACAAGGTGCGAAGATGTCAAAGGGTAATGGATCGGGACCAGCTGAGTGTGTAGCCTCGTCCTGTTGTATCACACCTGAGCATGCCAGTGTACCTCTTGAAAACACGAACGACACAACAGAGGACAACATACTTGCCGATTTGATCAATTTAACAGTAGATCTTGACAATTCTAACATCCTGCTAACGAAATGGTGGCCCCTATCGAGGAGTCAAATTTCAAACAACAGCAGGTAAATAACTACGCCCATATTGAACCAAATGGGACGTCTAGATCTCAACCTGTCTACGCGGCACTTAGATCAGACAAAGTAAGGTTCAAACCATCTACTAGTCAGATACACGCCGGCATTCCAAATTTAAACCTATCCAAAAGGAACCAACCAACCGGCCACCAGTGGAGCACTGACTCTAATCAACCCTCCTCAATTCAATATCCTACGAGTAGCTCGTGCTTACCTCCTGCGAATTACGAGGGGGAAAATAAGCATGCAAACCCACACCTTTACCCAGGGAATAAAATGATGTATCTAATACCAACCCTAATCTTCGGCCTTTTCCTAACAATAGCAATCTCTGGCGTTATACACATTTTAAAGCAAGACTTAACCAGAACCCCACTATTTCCACCAGAGTTGATTATCCCAAGCTTAACGCCCCTTTTGATACGAACAGCCCCCACAATATTGATGCTCACCTAAATGCAACCCGTAATCCCTTCGCTGACAACGTGCATGTAGACATGACCAACCCATTTCAACCTTAACCTTTTTCATTGCGTCATGCACCGTTCAAAACCCCCTACCCAGTCCACCTCCCATATCCCCACTCGCCCATCAAACCTTACTGACACTTTTCCAAAATTTTCTGTCATGAACACAGACGCAGGCGATATTCCATTAATCATCGAAGCGCTCACCAAACCCGCATCTGATCAAGCGACGTCACTAGGGTCTCTGAATCACAAAGACCCTTCTGTTTTTGACATTTTTAAAGGTCTAAAAATAACGCCGAATAAGGAAAATGCACTAACTTTATTGCTTTAGAACGCACGCTCATTTGTCAATAAGATGCATATTTTTAGATGTTTCATCTTCTTATATAGTCCTTGCATTATTCTGATCACTGAAGCTTGGTGTACCCCTGAGACTTCAAACATACAACTAAATGTTATAGGTTAACATATTTTCCGCAAGAATTACGGCACAGGACGTGGCGGTGGATGTTTAATTTACTTAAGGGAACAGTATTCTGCAACCATACTCGATGAGCCGTGTCTTGATAGAATTGATGACTCATTATGGCTATCAGTGTCAACTGGTTCCTTTGATCTACTCTTAGGATGCGTCTACAGACCACCTAACGCCACTCGTGACGACACGACTAACCCTATTAATGGACTGAATTATGTATCAATATGCCCAATATTTCCTGGACCTCTTTCACAGCCCCTGCAAACCAAGCAGAGTTTCTTGCATGTGTCCAAGTAAATGGTTGTTGCCAACACGTTTTGGCACCTACCAGACTAGACCACACTTTAGATCTCATTTTTACAACAGGTATCTCTTCTGCTAGTGTCCGTCCTAGAACAGTTTCCAGGAAGTGATCACAATGTGTTCAACTTCATGTTCGACCTGAAAGTTGTAAAAAGGTCGAACATAATATGTTATCGCCAAATAAAGTTAATCGACTGGAAGATGTTCGCCACCCTGTTGAGGTCCTTGGTGTGGAACACATTCTTTCTGACCTCTGACCCTAGTCATGCAACCGAAGTACCTAATGAGAACTTCAGGTTTTGTATGAATATCTTAGCCCCGAAAAGGTCAAACGCCGTAATGTGTGTGGTAAAGGCAGGATCCTCACTCCGAAAGAGCAATGTGAGCTCAAATGTCTGAAATCGCGACACCGAAAAACACATGATTTCTCCCTTATTATTCAAATGCATAAAATGTTTGACACTATAGAAAACAGAAGTAAAATGCTTCACTTAAACGAGGAAAAACGTGCGCTGAACAGCGAAGAGAAGAGCTCCGAGCTGATGGAGTTATTGAAACATAGAAACTGTACAAGAGACCCTATTATCTCAACAGTTACACTACAAAACAAAATCACCGTAGATGGTCCTGTAACAGTCTGCGAGGCTTTCAATTCATATTTTGCTGCTTCCTTCAACATTGAGGAAAATATATTGCCTCCACCTCTCCCTGTAAAAACAAACACGTTCCTAAGCCACGTTACTGTTGATGCAGTAAAAATACGTTCGCAGTTAGCTGCTATCAAACCTCCTTATCTTTCTGGTACTGAGGGTATACACCCTGTTGCTCTGAAATACGGAGGGGATGACATTCCTCTCCTTTTGCTTAATATTCATACACTTTCTCTATCATTAGGCTCCTTCCCTCTCCAATGGAAAAATTCTATAGTTCAGCCCCGCTACAAAGGTGGCTCGCAACAAGATATCAACAATTATCGTCCCATTAACCATACTTCAATCTGTTCTAGAGTGTTGGGAAGGATAATAGAATGTCGCATGGTTGAATTCTTATTATCACAAAATCTTATAAACCACTCCCAGCATGGGTTCCTCAGCAAACGTTCGTGCATGACGTGCCAGCTGGAATTCTTCGATCACGTTACAAAATCTGCTGATTCAGGGAATGCAATTCTTATTTTACTTTTGGACATGCAAGAAGCTTTTGATCGCGTGCCTCGTAAGCGCCTTCTGATCAAAATGGCATCTTTCGGTATACGTGACCCATTGCTCAGCTGGTTTGCTTCATACCTTGCAGACCGCACACAAACAGTGAGACTAGGAGATAACAGCTCAACGCCCAAACCAGTCACCAGTGGAGTGATTCAAGGAAGCGTCCTCGGAACGTTGCTCTTTCTTATGTATATAAATGATATATGTAAAGTTATCAAGCATGGTAAACTATTCCTATTCGCTGATGACATCAAACGTGTCTACACTTTTCCTCTTGGCGATCTCAATTCTTCTTTAGGAAATATACGAGAGGACTTCATGTCATAAGGGTCTTGGTTTCAAACTTGACTGATGAAATTCTCAGTCAATAAATCCACCATCGTCGCACACGGTTGTCATATACCGGAGGACTTTATAAAGCTGGATGGTCATGGTATTTCAACTGCCAACTCAGTCCGTGACCTGGGTATGCGTTACTCAAACTCATTCAACTTCACTGAACATATCTTTCTTTGTAGCTAAAACTAGACGAACGATTGGATACATTGAGCACTCATTCTTCCTTCCTGCAGCTCGACTAC
>JTDE01004395.1:15273-29595 GCA_014338405.1 Paragonimus skrjabini miyazakii
CCCCGAGTTTCCGCCGAGCGACATATGTGCACACTTACTGTTGTTCAGAGGGAGATTCCAGTCTTCTGAAAAGCTTCATGTTATGTCCTTGCCGACCGCCATCATTCGATGCAGTGAAGAACTGATCAACGAGGCTTACTCTAAAGAGGAAGTGTTTGAAAATTAAATCACCGCGGAGCTGTCGAAATTCAAGTGGGTATAGATCAAAGATTTCAAGTCGAGACTCGTACGCCACACTACTTAGGCCTCTGATTATTTTGGTGGCCACACCCTGGACACGCTCAATGGCTAACATGTCTTTCTTCAGGCCGGTATGCACGACCTGATTAGCATATTCGAGGAGTGGTCTTACATAAATCCCGCAAAGCGCTTGGAACGCTTTCTTGTATATGCGGGGAATGTGCGCCCAATCATCGTAAGAGTAGCAAACACTTTTTTCGCTGCCATCTCGTGGTGATGCACAAAAGATAAGTTAGACAACAGCCAGATGCCCAGATCTTTCTTCAGATAGATTTTCATGATGCCTACCAACGCTTAATCGTGTCAAGATCACTCTGTAGTGCACTGGGATCAGAGGCATGAATATTGCGGGACAAATATAAATTTCTTCTAGTCTACTAGTTGTTTTGCAATGAGAAAAATCGGCCATGCCTAAAAGTTACCTGTATTCGCACTTTTATTGAGATAAATGTGTCGCCATTTTTTCCATGAAAGCATAATGTTGGCTTTCCTAATTGATCTTACGCTCCGAAAATGCATCCACCGGAGTTTGTATGGTGGAATACATATCCCCATCTTGCAGAAACACTCTATTTCGCGTGGCTATCGTCTGTAGAGTGTACATAAGCTGATGTGGGACGCGATGGCTTTTTATTGGCCAGGGCGTGGCATGCGTAGATCGTCAGACAACCTGTTATCGCGCAACATATCGGAACAAGTGGTCTTCACCGAAGTATTCCGTGCCTACTTTCCAGAGGGTTTCCACTGTGGCGCCTTCGTGGAATTTGATAAATGGTTGTGAATGTTTCAAAGGGAGACATTAACGAGTTATGTTAGAAGGAATTTTGTTACACGTGCGCAGTACTTCCGGAATTCTGTGGAAAAAATTCCGGAATGTGCGATGTGCAAGCAGTGCTACCTTTATTGCGTGCACTGCGCAAGGAAGAGCAGAAAGACGGGAGATGTGAATCACAGGTGAGTTTGTCGTGTGTTTTCCGTATAATATGCTGCTGCAGGTTCGAGGATTTTCAGTGTCTCTCCCTCATCTATGTGTCGTACAAGGACGGAGGTCTGCGTGTCTCCTACAGTTATCTTGTTCACAACCACCGGACAATATCCGTTGACCCGGGTGTTCATCCAGGCAATCGTAAACTGGAAAGTACTACGGAGGAAGCGGTGTGTGGGCTCCTAGACAGTTGACACAAGACGCAGGAAGTAATCGATCACGTCAGGCGTGAATATGATATAGTAATGAATCGCAGAGATTTGCGGTTGTTAAGACGGAAGAAGCTATTGAGGGAACACCTACACTGCGATCTGGAGAGTATACGGAAGATGCTGGAACCGTTCGGACCGATGTATTTGTAAACGGACGATGAAGGTAGATTGTTGGTATTACCATTCATGACTGACAGGTTGCAGGAGTTGTACGTGCATTATTGGAATGTAATAATGGCGGATGCAAGGGCGGAGTGCAACAACGGTGCGCATCATTTATGGCACGTTGTTGCTACCGTTTGTAATGGCAAAGGTAGAAGCGTATTCTATAATTTCTTTCCGAACGAAAATTTGTTTTGTTACGAGGTCATGTTGGACAGCTTTAACCAGCTGGTGCCAACAAGGGACGTTCAGACGATTGTAGTAGATAGGCACCCGGCACAGCTAGAATGCTCACAGGAGTAATTTCGGAATGCTAAGATTTTGTTCTGTTCATTTCATATGGAACATATTATGGTGGACCGATGCAAGCAGTTGAAGGGAATTTCTTCGGAGGAAAGGAACTTTCTGGTCGAGGAAATGAGCGACCTGCTATATCGCAGTCCGGAAGAAGAGTTCAATGACATTGTTAGCAGTATTATTAATTGTAACGTAGAGTTTGGCGAGTATTTGAGAACTCGTCTGCTGCCTGTAAAAGAACGCTGGGCCATGTATGCAAGACGTGATATTGTACACTACGGGAATGGGACGAATAATCCGGTGGAGGCCACTAATAGGTACATAAAGAGCAATCTGTCGCCAAGGTCTAGGTTGTTTGACTGCGTGAAGGAAATACTTAATCGCAACGAGTACCTAGAAGTGTAATTCATGAGGACGGTTACCATTTCTTTAGTGAGGGGTCAACATTCGGGGTGTGTTACGGGTTGCACCAGTGCATTTGATCAGCAAACTCCGCATGCACTAAAGGTAGCTGGAGCAAATTGGAAGGAGTCCGGTTGCGTCTTAAAAATGATGCCGGGGAAAGTGACTTCTGTTGATAACCACGTAGTAAACCTAAACGGTAATGGGTCATGCACATGTTCGTTCTTCCGCAACTGAAAACTTCCATGTAGACACCTTTTGTGGTGCTGCCATAATGATTTAATTATGGCAAACGATTTATTGCAAAGCAGTCGTTGGCTGTCACCCGACTATTCCGGAAGATTGACAGTCGACGTTGCACGTTCCGGATGTTTAATTAAGTGGAAGGTTGAAAGTAAAGCGGATAAATTGGTGGAGACTAAGAACCTGTGGTGATTGCCGCTGAACCCATTTCCCATTACTATTGTTTTATTACATTGCTGACTAAAAGTTGTACAACTGCGCCCGAGAGATGAATTACTTGTTTTGCCTAGTTCGGTTGTTATTACTACTGCTTCGAGGCTAACTCTGGGGTTGAGCTAATTAAACTACCTTATTTCTGCATTCCTGGAACCATCACGATTGGCGTCGGGGACTTCTGCAAATTTCTACGATGGTTTCTTGTCCACTTGAGATTCTCAATATTCATAATTGTTCGAAAGAAATCGAGGACTGTTTAGAACGCTTCGAAATATGGTGTCTCGCGGGCAAAGAGCTAAAAGCGGAAAAGAAGGCCGCTCACTTCCCCACCGTAATTGGCGAAGATGCGTACAGCTTGGTGAAAAACTTGTCATTTCCTGATTCACCAATTTCTCTTCTCTACGAAACCCTGAAGAAACGACTGCTTTCACATGTCCCACCTGTAAACTTTGAAGCAGCTGAACGAGCCAAATTTCATGCGCTCGTGAGAAAAGAAAATCAGGATATCAGACAGCTTATTCTCGAAATTCAGACTCAAGCTGCTCGGTGTAATTTCGAAGACCAATTACAGACTCAACTCAGTGACCGTTTGATTGCTGGAATAAATTTGCGTGATCTACAACAGAAGCTTTTACTACCTCCGAAATCCATTTCTCAGTCAGCTAGAACACCATGCGAGCAGTATCAGGATATCAAGGCTGCTATGAAGGATGAATCGATGGTTTGATACAACAACGTGGAACGGTCAAAAGGTCTGCATAGGCGGCTGCCTGAAAAAGTAAATACTGAAAATGCAATTAATGATAATCACCCTGCGCCCGATCCATATGCTGCCCGTCAGTGGAACAACTGTAAGTCATGTGGTAGCAAGCACGTTCAATTCGTTTGCCATAGTTCAAAGTCTCCTTTTGCACATTCCAGTTGTGACGATGATAACTTGAGTTCTGGCTATCAGTTCATTGTCATTACTGTGATTTCTACTAATTCCGTTAATTCTACGCTCCATATAACACAATCGTTCATTGTTAATGGTGGTCGCCAGCATTCCTTCATTGTTGACACTGGTTGTATTGAATCTTCCATTTCGGTCGCACGGATGAAGCGGCTGGAACATTATGTCATCTTGAAACCTGCTAATATGTCGGTTAAGTGTATTACTGGACATGCTTTACCGATTCTTTGCAAATTTGAACTTTCACTCACAGATGTGCAGTCCGTCACTTATTCATGTTCAGTTTTTATTGTCAATCCTGGCTCATCTATTATCGGTCTTGAGTGTATAAAGATTTTGAAGCTCTCCCTTATATTGTCCGTTAAATCTCCTGAGACTGAAAATTCCGTTTCTGAGTTTGTTTCAGATTTGCAGTCAGTTACTGAAAGAGTATCCGCAATCGGCCCGGCGCAGACAAGTATTTCTGAACGTATGAAAAAGAATCAACGTCAACACTACTGCCCGGACTTTCATGTGAACTCCGGAGGATGTGGTGATTGTCACTGAACCTATTTCCCATTATTGTTGTTTTATTACATTGCTGGCTAAAAGTTGTACAATAACGCTCGAGGGTTGAATTACTTGCTTTGCCTAGTTCGGTTGCTATTACTATTGCGTCGAAGCCAGCTCTAAGGTTGAGCTAATTTAACTAATTCATTTCTGCATTCCTGGGACCATCACAGAACCTTACTTCAAACATTTGTGAGGTTGTGTGCAGCATGCCAGGTGAGAAGTACAAGTGGACTGTGAGCGCCTCCAAACAATTTTTGGATATAGTTACATCCGGCAAAAAAGTGTTGGTAGAGTCATCAGGTGACTTTGAGCTGGAGGTTCCTAGACGTCCGCCTACTCAACCTGGGATAATTCAACCGTCCATGTCGGGTTCTGAATCAAAACTTAGAAAACAGTGCATGCCGCAGGCCCAAGGAAACAACCGGCCATGATGGACGATACGGAGTTTGCCAACAGTGTCTAAGTACGCCGTATTCGCAGCGCCTCATCGTCCAAGTATATCATTAGAAAGAGTAAGCATGGTGTCCGTAGAAAAAATTATTCCTCCCGTGGATGACGAACACTGTTCGGGTTGTGGTCAAGAGAACTTGGTTGATGAAGATGTAACCAATTGGGTGCTATTTGGCCACTGCTGCCCTTGGTGGCATGAGCAATGTGCGGGGTACCCAAATGTCGGGAACATTTTTAAATGACGTTCTTGCCAATTAATTTCACGTTTTGCATCTAACATTTCGCCCTGCTTGCTTTCATCGCAGCCCCCACTGTCATTTGCATTGCAACCGCTCGCTTGCGTTAACCCCTTTATGCCATGTGACTCAATGAAACTCACGCGTTAATTCTGTTTTCCCCGCCCATTCCGTTTCGCCGCACTCATCAGTTCCATATGTTATGTTGCAGGGTGGGCGAGGCCGCTGCAGAATCCGACCCTACCTCAAAGTGGTGCGGCGGTGAAAACCATCTCCCAGATGGGCTAGCGGGGCTCTGGTGCGAAAACCATCGATGTTTTTGTATCCTAAAGTTACAAAATACACATTTAATATCAATACGTATCTCCGCCTTTTACCGTGAACTAGATGTGGGTACACTTGGTGAAATAGAAGCGGGTACGCGAATCCGAGATGATTGACCAGTTTGAAGTTACACCTCGGTTGCGAAATTACCGTAGCGTACATTTTAGACACCTGTTGCGCATCGCAAAATTTTGCCAACAATTGGCGATCAGTACCCAGGTGGTAATATACAGTTGGACACGGGGCGCCGTGAATCACATGCCGTAGGTTTGACGTAAGGCGGGGAACACCTTGTCACTGTTCACCAGTTTCTTCACTGAAAGCAAACTATGCCTGTAACAGAGGGCACCGTTGTGGTCATCAGGTAACACAGCGTCACTCTTAGGGTTCCTTACAAGTCGCATACACCAGTACATGGGGCGTCACAACCAAAGCGTGGCACTAACGGCATTCACAAGCCTGCTTCCTAGCAACAATTGTGGACGCTAGGGCGTTGGACGCAAAGGAACTTTAAGCACAACCACACGACAGCTGCTAGAGAAAACGAATGTTGACGGAAACTCTAGTTGGCCTACAGAATACAATCAACCGACGGACTGGTGGGCCGGTTGTCCAAACGGTAATAGCTAAAACATTGTCTTCCTACTGATTGTGACCTACGGTAGTAGATATGGCACAGATTCATTATACAGCCGGGAGTAAAACCGCGACACATTCGTCAACACACTAACTTCGACGTTAGTGGTTTGTAGTAAGTTTGCATTCACAAGGTTAAGCAAACAGGCACGGTTGCACTTGTAAGGCAACTGCGAGGTCGAACACAGTTCACGACTTTCAGGACATCAAAGGTGATCTCCATGCAAGGCGTTCCAGTCGGTCCCTTTCGAAAACACTCTAATTTTACTCTACAGCTTACCAGTAGTGCATATCTTTCTTACGGCCTCCATTAAAACTCTCGCCACACACTAAGGAAGCAACTGTGTTGACCACCACACAGTGACCCCACATTTTGCACGACGGGATTATAACATGTGAACTACAAACCACTTTTACCTTGTGAGTAACGGTTATTTACTTGCGGCAACAACTCACCATTCACGCCTACCTTCACAATATTCAATCTGCCAAGCAATAAGCTACAACAGCAGATGGAGCACATAATGCATCTCAAGCTACGGCGATCGTACCACTGCCAACCGAAGGCGAAACAGTACAGGAATTCCTGCACGATACTGAAGTATCGTTCTGCTCCCTGTAATGTTCCATCGCTTGAGCAAATGGTCTTCAAGCAAGACTTCCTTTCCCAGTAACTTATCTGTAGCGTATGCACCATTAACTGGGTGAAAAATCCACAAACGAGTCAGTGAAAAATTTAAAAAGAAACACAGACACAATGATACATGAATCAGCTTCGTTACCTTGTGCAATTTACTAAGCGTTCAACTTATCACTATTAAAAAAACACAGATATATCCGTAGAGCAAAAAATCCTCAATCCAACATTTACCAGTGTTGCGGCTACACTCGGGCATGCATATCACCTTACGAATCTGTTCAAACAGCACGCACTGGCGGTAGATCACAATCTACAAGCGTCATCGGGCGTGCATCTACCGAACACATAATCAAAGAAAAAACCATAATTCCCGTTCATTCACGCTACTCAATCTAAGGGAAATTTGATAACCACTAAGAAAGCCGCCAATTCAAAATACCAATACCTTATCCCATTTCAAATGACCACCAAGATAATTTTCGACCAATCACAGCCATTTTTACAGCCGATGATCACCTGCCCCCACCATTTCGAGCCAAAAAGTGCAGAGACTTAACTTTCGCGCACTGACACCTGTGTCCCTGATTGGCCTGTCCCAATTTTACGGGTAATATCAAAGGTGGATTCATCAAGGCGACAATTGTGTAGTTTGCAGTTATGGTGCTACAAGGACGGGCAACTGCGTAGTTCGCTAGTACAATGCTTCAAGGCCGAAGCGAGCTAGAAACAGCCATTTGGGCGCGGAAAAAGAATACTCAAATTTTTCATGAAATGTGCGAATGCATATTACGGGACGAATATATAAATTTAATTTAGTCTACTAGTTGTGTTGCATTGAGAAAAATCAGCCATACATAAAAGTTGTCCACCTTCACACTTTTATTGAAATAAAAGTGTCGCCATTTTTACCATGATAGCATAACGTTGGCATTCCTAAATGATTTTACGCTCCGAAAATGTTTCCATCGGAATTTTCGCGGTGAAAAACGTAATCCCACCTCGCAGAAACGCTCAATTTCACGTGGTTTGGAAGATATAGTTGAATTTTTGATTTTTCAACACTGCGTTTACATTGCATCGCACACGAAATATCCCAGTAATTCCAAGTGAAGGCTATGTCGCCACGGTTGTTATAACTAATATTGTTGGTATATTTCTCAAAGCATCTGTTGGTTAGCCATACATCTGAATTATATATTCAGCCTGTTTCCTTGATAGTATTTCCGATGGAGAACTGTCTACGTTATCACCTGGGTGTTTCTACCTACAGTTTGGTGTAAACATGGGTACCACGTCCCACCCTATCATTAACAACGTGCGTATTGTTTTGTTTATTGCTTATCGACCATGCTTGAATGTAGCTGGCCATGTGTACGCGAGTCAGTGCTCACTTATCCGACGGATAATGACCAATTTTGATGCCCGTTATTTGTCCGACGTAAACATTGATTCCCACATTTACCGTTTCAGTTACAACCCTTCAATCTTCGGATCATGGATGCTTGTGATTCGGTTTATTGTTGGTCTATTTTTCCACCGGCTGCAGACTTCGCTGTCGGCTGCAAGTATGATCTCTCTTTTTTTGCCGGAACTGACGAAGCTCTTTATAACTTTTCCTGAACGGTCTGAACACACGTTTATTCCGATGTCTCTTGTGTTCTGCTTAGCAACGTTGACCATAGCTTAATTCAATTGGACGGAGCAACTACTAGCGTGAATACATGTGGCTCACTTAGACGTTGATCATAGTTTAAATCAGCTGAACGGAGAAACTACTAGTGTGAATACATGCGGCATACTTAGACGTTGATCATAATTTAAATCAGCTGGTCGGAGCAACCACTATTGTGAACGCATGATGCATTCTTTGGCGTTGATCATAGCTCAAGTCAACTGGACGGAGCACCTACTAACGTGAATTCATGCGGCTCACTTGGGCGTTGATCACAGGTTAAGTCAACTGGTCGGAGCAACTGCCATTGTGAACGCAGTGCGTATGAATCGGAATGGCAAACGCATGCAATAATGTCGACATATGTTATACAATTCATATCATTTCAATATGAGACAAGGTGAACAGCAGTTTGCCAATCACGTTTCTAGGAGTTTTTTCGCGCCAAATGACCTCCTGAAGGTGTGACTGGAACCGCCGTTCGTTTGATCTAGGTATGATACGGAAAGGCTTCTTAGCAAAGGACCAAAGATGTTCTGTATTTTCTGTGTGGATCACGCTGTTCTCAGGATCCACGACATTTTTCGAATGATTGATCGTCCAATGCTCACAAAGAGCAATTTCATCCAGAGCTCTGTAGGCTCGCCATTCGTCCGTGATTATCATGGTGTTTGGCCGAAAGCGAAAGAATTAGGTAATGCAACCGGTTTACCCGGACATGTCTTCGGATGATAGGCAGTAAGGTGGCTGGTCCCAGGGCAGACCGCCATGAACGCCTTTCGCATCTCCCTTTCAAGGCCACCAGTTACCCATGCCTTCGGGAAGTGATACTTACGATGTTACTTCCTTTTCATAAACAATGATTCATCTACTTCGACGATGGAGTTAGTTCCATCTTCTTGGCAAATTCCCCTAATTCGGTCGTGATAGGAGCGTTGCTGTTGAAATTCAGATCACCGTCTACTGGGACTTACCATGCTCAATGTCAGGCGCATGCGGCGATAAAAATTAGCGGCTGTTTTGAAGCTTATTTTCCATTTAGTGGCGACGACGTAATATACGGAGGACTTGCGTTGATCTACTCCAAAACGGCCTCCTTGTTTGGACACCTCGTGATCTAAATCGAGTTCCGCAAAATGTAGAACAGTTAAGAGAAATTACCTTCCGACAGAATCCATAGCATCAAATTCAGATGCAGAACCCGCTGCCGTCACTACGACAGACCCATCATCGCACACGCCCTCAGCGCCAGCGCTGCTACTCCGTATTCTAAACATGAAGTTCACACACGCTGAACAATATACCTTCGTGAGGTAGTGTACTCGTCCGGCGATGAAATGTCATTAACATCAGGCCATAATGATGACCTATGGTCCGACAGTCGTGGAGCGCCTGGAATGGCACACCGAGATCAAAAGGGGGCATATGGACTGGGAAAAAATGAGATGACATACTGGCAGCCGACAGCGAAGTCTGCAGCCGGTGAAAAAATAGACCAACAATAGACCGAATCACAAGCATCCATGATCCGAAGATTGAAGGGTTGTAACTGAAACGGTAAATGTGGGAATCAATGTTTACGTCGGACAAATAACGGGCATCAAAATTGGTCATTATCCGTCGGATAAGTGAGCACTGACTCGCGTACACATGGCCAGCTACATTCAAGCATGGTCGATAAGCAATAAACAAAACAATACGCACGTTGTTAATGATAGGGTGGGACGTGGTACCCATGTTTACACCAAACTGTAGGTAGAAACACCCAGGTGATAACGTAGACAGTTCTCCATCGGAAATACTATCAAGGAAACAGGCTGAATATATAATTCAGATGTATGGCTAACCAACAGATGCTTTGAGAAATATACCAACAATATTAGTTATAACAACCGTGGCGACATAGCCTTCACTTGGAATTACTGGGATATTTCGTGTGCGATGCAATGTAAACGCAGTGTTGAAAAATCAAAAATTCAACTATATCTTCCAAACCACGTGAAATTGAGCGTTTGTGCGAGGTGGGATTACGTTTTTTACCGCGAAAATTCCGATGGAAGCATTTTTAGAACGCAAAAGCGATTAGGAAATCCAACATTATGTTGTTATCGGGGGGGAAATGGCGACATGTTTTTCTCAACAAAAGTGCGAATATGGACCATTTTGGGTATAGCTGACTTCTCTCATTACAACATAACTATTGTACTCGACGAAGTCTCTATTTGTCTTGTACTATGCATTCGCACATTTCATGAAAAATTTGAGTATTCTTTTTCCGCACCCAAATGGCTGTTCCTAACTCGTTTCGGTTTTGAATCATCATACCGCGAACTACACCACTGCCTTCACAGCCATCTAGTTCACTCCATTTCAGTTCGGATCACAGAACTTTAGGCTCACAGCCGGTTGATGTCAAGTTTCTTGCACTAGTCAACTCGGCTGATCTCACGGTGTTGCGACAAACAGAGAGGCAAAACTGGCATTTGTGTACTTCGCAGGTATATTGTCCACAGTTCGTAGCTATATTTTGTAATTTGTTTTTGTACGTTTGTGTATTTACCGCTTTGTTATCTTCATCTGTACACTTGTTTAAAATAACCACCATCACCTTTTTAATTAGATCGTCAGCTTGAATAAACGAGAGTTACCGCGCACTGTTTTCGTTTTCTTCACTTATTCGGATTTTTGCGCTGGTAAAGTAATTGCGCGACGAAGTATCTTAGCCTCGCCTACCAGCTGATCTATCGGCGCTGAACGTTCATGATCCTACGTCACGTGTGGAATTATCTATCAGTCGTCTAACGAACCTGCTCTCCGGTGATGTCTTTCTCTCTTGTGGTGATCTATGCAATTCAGCGGACGTTTGCTTATCTGCGGATCGTTCCTATTTTACTGATACGTCTTCCGTTGTATTTGCACGCTTAGTTTCTGTGCCTATCCGTTACCGTTACGTCTCCCTTAGTGCTACCATATTTTTGGTCACTTTTATCATTTGATTGATTTGGTCACTACGACGGTATTGTGTTTCAAGACCGGGACGAGTTGGTAACGGCCTTTTGATCGCGTATAAATTTTTCAGATTTTTGGTGAAATGTTAAAATACATTGTACAGAACAACTACTTAAATTTTTCCACGCATACTTTATTTGCAATGAGAAAATTCGGTTCTACCTAAAAATGGTTCCTAGTCGCAATTTTGTTGACAAAGTCGTTCCGCCTTTTTTCGATAAAATCGTCATGTTAGCCTGATGCTAGACCGGAGCGTTCTGAGAAGTCGGTGACCGATGACCATCATCAAGGGATTCCACATGAACGTTAGTGGACTCGTCCAAGAGGTCATGAACCCTAGGTCTAGTGACATTTACCGAAGAGATGTTTGTCAGTTATGGCTGTATTGTAATGATAGCTGCATGTGTCGGATGACAGGCTGCCTGATTGAGGTGCTACACGTATTTTGCTCCCCCCTAACGTCGTTACTTCTCCACAAGTGGAAGTACTAAACCAACTTTATGACCAAATGTTTGGGCCTTCGATTCCTTTTCTTTTGCACATTTTTACGCGCTTATTTAAAACGTCCAGGGTAAATCCACAGTCGACATCAAAAAGCGCGCACAGATTGAGTTTGAATCTGCGTGGAAGAGAAGTATTCATTATTGGGATTGCGCATTTGAAGAAAGCTCAAGTATCCGTTCGAAATATTCAGGAAATATAGAAGAAGCCACCCTTGTGGATTAGAGGCTGAACATTGCAACATCGCTGTCACTTATTCGAAGCACCCAGGACAAGTTGTGGGCGCCGGAAACATCAGCGAAAGGTGCGGAAGCTATCAAAAGTGCTATGTGTCGATTTGCTGTCCAGGTGAGCTACATATAGGCCGGTACACTTGGTTTCTTCCTTCCAATTAAGGTGTTCACTTTTCGCGAGTCGCTTTCCTTAACCGATACCAACAGCAGTTGAACCTTATGAAAATTTCTTGCATAGGTCCAGGAAAAGGGAGAGGCACTCAGGTAGTCAGTCAGAAAGTTGGCGGTTGCGGCAATAACAAGGGCTACCTGGAGGTCGGTACCGAGAGTATACAATGTGATGAGTGTGCGAAGTGGTTTCACCGTCGGTGTAGCAAGCTCTCGAAATGGGCTTATGACTTGTATGTGGTTCATAAGGAGCTGCTTTGTGTTTGCGGGTCATGCATAGGTAAACTGCACGATTGTGCTTCTGTTGCGAACACTATAGTCAGCCAGGAGGAGGACTCTGGTAGTAGCACACCGCTTGTTGTGAACAACGAGGTAGATGGTAGCACAAGAGGAGCGAGGGGCAACGAACGGAATGTTCCAACTACTGAGGAAGAACGTTGCAACAAAGTGAAGGGCTCTGACGGAGCCCGGGGTAAAAAAAGAAGAAAGGCGGCCACAAAGCTTGACCAATTACCGGGTTTAGTCAATGAGTTAGAATATAAAACTGCTGAACTAAATGTCCCCGCTGTTAACATGGTGAATTGTAGAAAAGTGACTGCCGTAAGAGGGGACAAAGGAAATAAGCGAAGTGCGAAAGAGGACAAAATAGTCAGTAACCGGAAATCGGTCAAGGACCATGTAGAAAGGGGAAGAAATGAACTTAAAAAAACGGAGGGGCTGGTTAAAGATATTTGTTTCAGGATGGAAGCCCAAGAACAAAGATTTACGAAGGTCCATAGCCAAGGTGAGCTTTTGGTTGAACCTGTGTTGGGGCTCGAAACTAAAGGGGACTCAGCCCTTGGTAGGAATAGGAACGTCGTCATCAGAGGCATCCCTGAGCCCATTATGAAAGAAGGTAAAGCTAGAGAAAGAGCAATGAGATTTCACCCGGTGAACCTCCTAAGGCAGGTAAATATTCCTGAGCATGTGGCTGTTAAACGAGTAATGAGATTGGGCAAGTGGCAGGGTAATACATACAGTCCTAGGCCTATGTTGGCTGAGTTCGCCAACCCCAGGCACCTAAATACATTCCTAGCGGCAGCAGGGCAGATATGCACGACCACACAAGGTCGAGTTACGGTAACTCCGGATGACTCGCCGGGGTGGAAGAATACTAGCCGTCCCGGTGGTACTGAATCACCAATTGCGCCGCAACGGTGCATTAAAGATTTGGTGCCGCGGATACGGTTAACACGCTTACTCGTGGAACAGGAGAATGGGGAGACAGACGAAAGATTGACACCCACTGCAAAAGCAACTCAACGTAAAGAGTGTGGATCGTTTGGCCGGAAGCTAGGAAGGAGTGAACAACCTCCTACAAAAAACGGGGGAGTGCTCTGGTATAAAGCCTGAACCATGCACCGCCCCTCGACTCAAGGAGATTGAAACAAGGGGCGGTTGCGAAGTCCCTGAGAAGTCCCTGAGAATACTGTATATTAATGCTGTTAGTCTGTGGAACAAATGGAGTGAGCTCTCAGGGAAACTAGGAGGAGAGGATGTCGTTGCAGTCACTGAGACCTGGTTACAAAAGAATATGGCAGTCGATAATATATGTCCACCGGGATATGCGATCCACAGGGTAGATAGACAAGATGGCAGAATGGGTGGGGGTGTTCTGTTGTTGATAGCGCAGCACTATGGGCAGCGCCAAGAAGAGGAGTTTAACGTGGGAAATATTCAGTTATTAAGCTGTTCCTTGACAGACAGAAGAACAGCGTTGCTGCTCTTGTGCATTTATAGAAGTCTCTCTTCCACTCGACAGAAGGATGAGCAGCTACTCGGTGTTCTTAGGAGACAAACGAGCACGTCACAGCGGCTCCTAATTGTAGGAGATTTCAATGCTCCAGAAGTGGACTGGAGATCAATGCATGTTGCCAGTGGTACATTTAGTGAGGCATTATTGGATTTTCTAAACAAGAAGGCATTACTTCAACATGTCAACGAGGTCACTAGGTGGAGAGAAGGTCAAACTGCCACAGTTTTGGATCTTGCAATAACACGAAATCCCAACGACGTTTCGGACTTGAAGGTCGGAACACCCTTGGGCAAGAGTGACCATGGAATCCTACTGTTGTGATCAATCACCATTCGGATTGTCGGGTCCGCCCTCTGCGCTGCCTGTAACTTCCCGGGGTCATTCTCCAGTTCAATAC